>WAAG01006078.1:37864-49873 GCA_013390105.1 Tichodroma muraria
AGAAAACTTTGTCACATATAATGGCAGGTTTCTGAGCATGTTTCTCTTCTAGAAGTGTCCTTATCTACATAACCCTTCAACTGAGTCATAACAGAAGGTGATTATCCAAGGGCAGGTCTTGGACACAATTCCTGGGGAAATTCCCACCTCCCAACCCAGGATGAGCAACCCTCAAGTTGCCCCCGTGCTTGTGGCAGGCAAATACTCCCTGGGGGATGGCTCCTATTCCAAACAGCTCAAGGAATAGGCAAGCAGGGGGCAAACAGGGAATGACCAGGCCTGCCTGAGAGTTCAGTGGCTTCTCGAGGCTGCACAAAAAGTCACTGGCAGAGCCAGGAATGAACGTCAAGTGTCCTGGATCATAAATTCATATTTTGCGACCTTAGCACTGATTGCCCAGAGATCTGTGGCTGTCCCATCCCTGGAAGTGTCCAAGGCCAGGCTTGGAACAATTTGGGGTAGTGGAAGGTGCTCCTGCCCATGGTAGGGGGTGGAACAAAGTGATTTTTAAGGTCCCTTCCAATCCACCCCATACAGTGATGACATTTGAAATTAGCATCCCCTGAGACTGAGCCATTTTACAGCTGCTTGCTTAACTCCACCACTTTGCCCTGCTGTTTGTACAGGGTGAGAGCCCAACCAGCATCCTTTAATCCCTGAGCTGATGACACTCCAGAGCCCTTTGTTTACTCAGGGCTTTGCCCATCCATTGAGCCCTGTGGGCACACACCCTGCAAGTGCCCACCTGTAGCAGACACTGCTGCATTTGCAGGTACCCCAACAGCCGGGCAGGGCGAGAGGACATGAGGCACTGATGGAAACGTGAGGGGACCACAGAGTGGTTCTCGTGTGGTAGGAGAGGCTGTGAAAGCAGCACACACCCTGTGGAGGCTCAGCCCAACCAGAATGGAGCCCTTGGGACCTGAAAACAGCTGAGGTCATGACCTGGGTAAGGAGAGACCTCGGTGGCACTTGGGAGAATGGTCTGTCAGGACCTGGAGGGATTTCTTTGCACAGCCAGTTCCCTCTCTGCTCCTCTGCTCCCCCCACCTGTTCCGTTCACTTTTCCCCTCTTTGCTGAGTGCACACACCTTCCACATCCCACATTCCCAAAGGTTTGCCTGGCCACCTGAACTCCCCCAGCCTGGCACAGAACTGCACGTGGTGAGCAAAGGGTTGCTCACAAGGTGGAGTTTCTGTGGCTTAGGGTTATGTTAGTTAATGAATTCTTTTTTATTTTTGGAAGCCTGCAGCTGCTAGTTTTGAAACGACAGAACCTCACACTGCAACGGGGTAAGAAACGGACGGATGGAAGAGAGAATCAGAGCAGGGTCCTGAGCCTGTGCTGGCTGCTGTGTTTTAAACACATCAAGTTTGGCTCAGGCAAGCAGCCATCTGGTATTTAGGCCCTGCTGAAACGCTGGTGGTGCTATGTGTGTGAGAAGCATGGAGAAGCTCCACAGGCACACACATGGACTCTGCTGCCTCCTCCTCCAGGACACTTGCTGCAAACCCCTGGAAAACCTGAAACCTGTAGGCCTTCACACCTTGCCTCCTCCTCTGGAATGGCCTTTGGTCTGTGGGAAAACATTCCTGCCATTCTCCAAAACCACATTGCAAATATGTGCAGGAGCCTAAAGCTTGGGAACTGTGCCCATCTCTGAGGACAGGCAGAGGGCTGTGGGAAGTTAATGAAGGACAATGATGGAACAGCCACTGATCTCTCTGTCCATGTCATGGCACTGCAGGACAGGCCTGCACTGAGATCTCTGCTGTTTCTGAACAGAGCCAAAGTCATTTCCAACTTGGGAAATGCAGCATCGCTGCAACCGGACCAGAGCAGGCAGGGAGGGAACAGAGGATTTGCTGGGTCCCTCGGATGAGAAGCTGAGGTCCAGAGAGGTGAAGTGCCTGAGATCCTACAGTGGGACAACAACTGACTGAGCCACACTGGACACTGCTGACACAAAGACTGGGGTCAATTAACAGCACAGGTTTTTCTGATTCACCAGGAGTTAAAAAAGTCAAAGCATCCCAATCCCGGGATTGCATCAGGAGGACACTTCCAGCCAAGCCCTGGGAACAGCGTGTGCCACTGCAGTGATGCTGAGAAAAGGCAGATTCAGATGGGATCAGGTGCAGCTGAGGGCTAAGGAATAATCAGGAGAAGGAAAGGATCATAAGAGTTTTGTTTGTCCCAACAAAAGCAAGAGGGAGGTATGGAAGTGGTCTGAAAATGCGCTGGGAACAGAAGTTCAGGGAAGGGAAAGTGCTGCGGTGGTGCTGGCATGAGAAAGGCATGAATCAGTCATGAGCAAATGCCAGCCCCAAGTCAAAGGAAAGTGTCCTCAGAAGGAAGAAGTTACAGAAGTCCTGTTCAGTGGGGAGCAGTGGGGGTGGAAAGAAAATCCTTTACAGAAACCTTGGAGATTTTGGGAAAGGAATGACAGCACGTGGTCCTGTCTGACAACAGAGCAGAGCCCTAGAACTGCTCCCACTCTGGAGTTCAAATTAAGTGCCTTAACTTTCCTTCACTGCTCAGGAATTTTGAGGAAGACTCTCCTGTTACACACAGCAGAGACCACACTGGTCTCCAGGCACTGCTGCAGCACAAATAATTCCTCGCACTAACGACCAACCATAATTACATCCTTCCTGCAGCACAGATGACATAGGAGAATACCAGAACTGAGGAGCGGGGAGCAAACTGCAAGTTTATTCCATCCATTACTGACCAGCCTGTGTCCTGTGAGGATGAGAGCACGTCTGCTCTCAGATGGCGTGGTGCAAATCCAGAGGATTTATCGCAAGCAAGCTTGAACTTTAGGGCATTGCTGTGCCTTTCTGAAGGGGATGAACCCTGTCCCTTTGTTGAAACCTTTGCCTGCTGCTCTGGGAGTGCTGTGCAGGGGAAGCATTGCTGTAGCTTGAAGCTGGTTTTGGGATGCCCTGTGGAAACCAGCAAAGGGGAGAGATGCAACTTTAACGCCGACAGAAAGAAAATGTTGTCCCTGGCAGGAATGAGTTTAGGTTTGGAGTTAAAATTGGATTCACACTTTTCCTGCCACAAAAAGGATCGTATGGGATGGTTCTGGGTATACTCATTACATATTGAGTAGGGTTTTACACAGCCTTGCACACTCTGCTCACACCCCAGAGGATCTCGTCTCATTGCCAAGGGCAGCACAGAGAAAAGGCCTGAGAGGTGCCACGGCAAAGTCCTGTCCTGCATCTTCTCTCTCCACTTCCTGGGTGGGTAAGAACACTTCTCATCCCGGACCTGCCCATGCTCCTCCCCCCTTTCTGCAGGACAAAACCGTGTCCTGGGAGGTTGTGCACAGAGGCTGGATGAGGGTGGGCAGGGCAGGAGCTGGAGCTGGGCCTGAGCCATCGCATTTCTCCCTTCGCCTTCTGGAGACATCTCGGATTTCCAGCACAATCTGAGCATCCTGGGGGAATTCACCATCGCTGGGGTAAAATGTGACACACACGAAACTTGCACGCACACTTGTCTGGCAAAAAAATGGATTCAGAAGAAATATGTGCAGTTCAAAGCAGCCTAGACCCTGATCAGACACTCTGTGCTCTTTGTCCCTCACCTGGGATCATTCCTTCTCCTGTCACTGGAGCTGTTAAAGACAATTTTGGTAATAGTTGCAGGATGATGCTGAGAGTTCTGGCCTAATAAATCACTCCAGCAAGTGCTTATTTTAAAGCCTGGTTGGTTCTAACAAAGTCAGATGTATGAGTTTAGAAATATCAGCAAAATATAAATATTTGTGCTGTGGAAAGATATACATGGGCATATTAGATCTAATTAAGGAAGGCTGTTACGGCTTGTGTCATGTGAATTCTGTTTTGAGTTGGGTGTATCATGGGCAGAAAAATTGTCCCTGCTGCAGCAAAGTGGCCCTGAAGGACCTCTGGCTTCCCAGACTGGTCTGGATCCACAGTGGCCTCGGAGACACCCACAGCAGTTGCTCGAAGCAGCTCTCAGGCTTTTGGGATCAATGCTGCAGGGATCTGTCCCCTTTTCAGCTTGTACTCTATCAGTCATTTCTGCCTCTGGTGATTTTTCAGAGGTAAAACCATGGAGGGTGTTTAAAATCTACCAGTCCCTGGGCAATTCTGACGCCAGGAACTTATGAACAGAATCTTTGAGTCTCTGCTGGTGCCTTGCTGAGTGACCAGATGCTTCCTGCATTTCATCTCCTGGTTGTTTTTCCTTTTTCCCTTTGCCTGCTTGGATTTTGGGCTCTTATTCCATCTACGTGCCAGGGTTCTCCTTGATGGGAGTCTCTGGGGACAACTCCCATAATACAGGGAATTAATCATAGAGCCACAACTTCTGCTTCTAATCAGGAGTCAGTCCTAAAGGCTGAGCTGCAGCACAGCCCTCACGGACAAATCCTCAGAATTTAATAGGGATTAAATCAATGGAGCTTTTATGGAAATTGAATTACAAAAATTAAATTCTGTACAGAAATTGTTCCATAAACAGAACACAACAGAAAAGGCAAAACTTCCTTGATTTTCCCCTGGATTTTACAGTAGGGATATAATTTTCTGATACCTTTTGGTGGGTAGTCCAAAGTGATTTGATTAAAAATGACATTTTTGACTCTAAAGGTGCATGAAAACACCTCAAAGCACTGCACAGAGACCTGCAGAAAGGCAGTTCTGTAGGGGGACAATGATGTTAATTCTTTTCCTGGATTAAAGTAATGCAGCTCCTGCTGCTTCCTTAGTCTTGGGTGAGCAGGATTCCCTGGAAGCTCAGTGTGCCAGTCCCTGGATGTGGTGCAGGAATCCTCTGCTGCCTCAGCCTGGTGTAACCAGTGCCTTGCTCTGGCCACCCTTCCACACCACAGACACGTGTTCAGGCACATTCAAGAAACAGCCAAGTCCAGCATCTCCAATCCTCTTCCATATTCTGCCATTCCTGAGCGCTGATGGATTGAACAAATGAGCCTTGGATTTCAGCTGCCTGCTCTGGGCAGGCCGAGTTGGCAAATTCCCTTTGCCTCCACCCCCGGGTGGCCAAGGGGCTGCACAGCCCAATTTCCCTTCTCCTTCCTAGTCCTGCTGAGCTCTCGGGTTTGGATGAATGGAATAAAATCTAAGCATGAGCTCTTTACACTGATTTCAGTGGGAATTTGCAGAAATCCCATGTCTATTCCTCGGAATCAGGCCCAGCTTTGCTCTCTCTGAACTCTGCACTAACAGCTCCACACTTTTCCAGTGGATACCCAGTCCTGCTCTGAGCTTGTGTCCCTCTGTCTGAACAGGAAAACGAGGGATTCTTGTCAGTCAAGTGAACAAGAACTTGGGATTTTTCTGCAGAAAAAGCCTCAGCTCTGAGATATGGGGCTTATAAAGGGATGGAGCATCTCAGCAGAACAGTTGGGGGAAAAGAGTTTTCCCAAGGAAAAGGATCCTCACTGCAGGGCAGAATTTGGATTTTGCAGCCATAAGCTGATCCTTGCATGAATGGCAGGACTGAAGGAGAACTGCAGCCCCTCACAGCTGAGGAAAGACCAGCACAAGAAGAGGGTAATTGCCCTTCAGTGTGGTGGTTTGAAAATAATCCAAATTAAAATATAATATACAGGGCTGCCAGTTCCACTGTGTGTGCCAGGGCAGTGGCTGTGCAAGTGTGACATTTTGGGGAGCATTTCCACCAGTGGCCCACACATTTCAGGACACAAATTCCCAGGCTCAAGTATCAAAGTTCACAACGTCAGCCTGAGCAAATCACTGAGACCTCAACCCCTGATACTTGCTTCACCATATCTCCAGGGACACACTGAGCCTTTGGGTGAAGAGTTTCCCTTTCTGTTTTTCTACATTTTAGCTACCAGAAGCTGCCAGTGGTGGATCTGGCAGTGGTTTCCTTTCCATAGCCCTGAGTTCTTGCCCCTCTGCAGCTGGCAGAGATGAAGAGGGCACTGGAACTCCAGGCAGAGAAAATACAAGGCAAAGATTGGATGGTAAGAGTGTGTGGAGTCCCAAGGAGATTGGGAACAGGAGCAGTGGAGTTACAGTTTCCTTTGTTCTGTTAAAAGGAAAAAGGAAACACATCAGGAAACCAGACTGCGGAGCACAGGAAGTCTCACTCTGGCTGATAAAAAGGAACTGATGTGAGGTTGGTTCAGATGCAGTTATAAGTCAATCAAGCTTGGAACAGCAAGAAGAGATATTCAGAAGAGACCAGAGAGCCAAATTCTGCATTTAGTAAAAAAAGTAAAATACTGTAAAAAGGGTATTTTAACTTCTCTTAATCTTTTCCTTATTTTTTTTTAAGAAAAGCTGCTATAAAAAGCCATTCAAATAAGTATTTTCTCATCATACAGAAGTCAGTTTCCTGAACTCACCACACCTTTCCCTGACCCCACCATACCTTACTCTAGTTTCTTTCTTTCACTCATCAACCAACTTAAAAAACTGTATTCTTGCTGATTTATCTCTTCCCCTCAGATCAAAACCAGCAGTATTAAGAAGGGCAGTTTTTTTGCTGAATGAGAAATCAGCAAATGAGTAATGAGAGGCTCTGCTGCCCGCTGGGTTATTTTTCACTGCCTCTGGATGACTGACAAGGATGGTAACAGTCAGTTCCTGGGTGTGCGGCTTTGGCAGGCTGGGCTTAAGGCTTTCTAATTGATTTTAGTTGCTTCTGACTCCTGGTGGAGTCCTGGGTTGGTCTATGCTGGAAGAACAAGAAGGAGACAGATGCAAATAAAGCAGCAAGCTTATCCATGACACTTCCTCTCCTGGGCTGTGTTTCTTACTGGATTTTAGTGAAAAGTCAGGAAAAGAAAGAATGCTGGACACACATGAAGGGTCATTTTCTGTCCAGCATCCTGAAGAGAACAAAAGGCTGGGATTTTGCTCAACCCCTGTGCAACTGAAACTTCTTCCTCTATTTCCCCTTGTCCTTGTCAGGGTGTTATTCCCAAATTTTGCCTTTGGTGCTGTTTGGAGAAGCAGGAGGTTTGTCAGGAGAGCCTGAAGCTCCTGCACCCACTGCTGCACATCCCTTTGGCTTGGGGCTCTGCCTCGGGCTGAAGGAAAAGCTCCTGGTGGGGGAGGAGGGGCAGGAGGGAGGCACCATGTGCGGTAACTTCAGTGCCAGAGGCAGGTTCCAGGTGGGTGTTAGCGGCGGGGGAGATACACATCAGTAATTACGTGGCCTGGTAATGAGAGGAAGGAAGAAAACAAGCAGAAAATGCATCAACGTCTTGAAGGCTTTGATACCTGGAGCTCAGCAGAGCGGATCAGGCACTGTCCTGTCACACACGTGGCTGTTCACACAGCTTTAAGGGTGATAAGGGCACCCCGACTGCCCGGCTGTCGGAGGTGGCACAGCACCCATGACCTGGCTCCGTCTCTGACAAATGATTCCCAAAGGAGGCAGAATCCCGCTTTTTGGGGGGATATTTTAGTCTGTGTTTCAAACCCAGCTATAAATGTGCGGCCACAGTCATGTCTGAAAGCATTTGTTGGCTCAGAAAATGTCCTTGGCCCCCGCCCAGGGTTGTGTGACAGGCCTGTGTCACTGAGGTGCCTTCAGGCAGCTCCTTTTAGGTCCCAGATCTTCATGTGCTTGGGGCATCTGAGTTCAGGTGTGCACCAGAGAGGCACAGGCAGAGGAACAGACCTGCTGGCCAATTCAGGTGAGAGATCTGAAGAGAATTTCACATTTCTGGTGCAAATTGGCTTCAAACCAAGTCGTAGAACTAAACTCGATGTGTTAGACCTGCTTTTTCTAGGGGCACATCCACGCACACCAGGCTTCTGCAGCTTTAGGGGTTCAGCAAACCCACAAATAGCTGAAACCCTGAAGTTAAGGCTCCCTTGGCCCCTTTAATTCTCCTGCTGGTGCATGTTTGCACTGAGGCAGGACACAGGGTCTCTCTGTAAGTGCTCAGGTGAACTCAGGCACAAGGAGAGACTTTTGTTTTTCAAGGGCAGCTGATGAGGGGCTGTAAAGGAACCTTGAACACTGATGGGTTGTGGGGAAAAAAAGACTGGGAGATGCTCTGTGCTGAGGCTGCACATTCATGTGTTCCAGAGCTCACCCTTGGGAGCAGATGAGAGCTGAACTCAAGAGGAAAAAGCTCCCATAAGCCCAGGAAGGGGAGACCCAAAGGAAATAAACCCTGCTGTCTGCAAACCTTGCTCAAAGTGCCCTTCCCCCAGCATATCTCACCTCTCAGGGTGTCATCTAAGAGCTCACTCTGAGGTGCAGCCTCCCTGTGCAGCTCCTGATGCTGACACTGCAAAGAACAACATCCTGCACCCCGCAGAACTCCCAGTGGAAGAAACGCTGCGTGCAGGGACAGGAGCTGTTCCTCCCCCATCTCACAGCAGGAATAGCCCAGAATTAAAATCAATAACTAAAATAAAAGCATGAAATCCTCAAGACACTCTTTGCTACTCCTTCGAGCGACCACATCCTGTGAAGGTGAAGAGAAACTGCACCAGGCTCTCAGCACCTCCTCAAAGCTTCGGAACGAAACCCCAAGGGCTCCAAATCCAAGCAGCTGCATTGTTTTGTTGGGTAAAGGTTTACTTCAGAGCAATCATCCTTCTCTGAGCAGGAAAAAAATACACTACTACAGGCTTGAAAAAGGCTTTCCCAGTGTTTTACTGGCAAGTGGGAGTCAGCACTGAACACTGAGCTGGCAGCACCCAGCAGGACACTGAGGCTAGAAGTTCATGCTAAGGCAGGAGATGTGCCTTTGCACACAGATCCCGAAGGGAAAATGAGTCATCAGCATCAAAATATCCCCATCATAAACCTTTCTAAATGGTTTTTGATGTTAGAAAGTTATTACGTGATATAAATATCTTTGAATGGGGATTAGGGTAGGAGGGAATATTGCTGTTCATGCCCTGGAAATTCCAGATGGTTTTGTTCCAAATTGCTTTTGAGGGACAGCAATATGGAAAGTTGTTGTCCCTCAAATCTTTGTGATTTATATTTTTTTTTTTTCCAATGTGGAGATTAGGAGCCTTGCCCCAGGAGTCAACACCCTTTAGCCAGGAAAGGCCATCCCTCGGGGGCCAAAGCTGGGGTGATTAAAAAGAGCCAAACAGACACTAAAATTGCTCAAAAAGGAAACATTTTCTTAGTCTGAGATCCCGATGGCCAAGTTTGAGAGCGAGAGCAAACGCCTCCAGCTCACAAACGACAGTGATTGCTCCAAAACCCGGCCCCACCCTTTGCTATGGCAACGCCAACACACGAGTCCTCCATTCAAGGATACGGTTGTTCTCCACTTGAATAACGCAAAGTCCTCGCTGAACGCCCCTCAGAGGGACTCTCTGACGGCCACAACATCAGGATAAATTTGTTTTCATGGAATGAAGGCAACAGCCACACAAAATGTACTTATTCATGAACAGGCAGGCTCTGGCAAGTACATTTGCTTTAATTATTCTCCACACATAAAGTGGAACTGAAACAATTATACCGGTTTGAAACCACAGCATTTGTTATTGTGAGGAAGGCCATGCATGAGCATCTTGCTGTTGATGAGATGTGCTCTTTTCTGATTTATTGTGAGACAATGAAACCCAAGTCCCCCAAACACGATGCAAGTCAGTCAAAGTAGGGTGTTAACCCAAAGAAGATGGGATTTGAATGTCTAGAGGCACAATAAAAATGCTGGTGACTATTTAAAATTAGTGCAAACACAAGAGCCAGGAGTTTCACTGGCTCCCCTCATCATCTGCCAGTGCTGTTCGCAGGTTGTGCACAGAAGGTGGAAATAACTCAGAAAGATTTCCTGCACTTCTTCCTCCACAGCACTCTTTGAGCTCTGCTCCAGGGGCACGTCCCAAGCCAGCCAGTTCCCCTCATGGCAAGTATTACACAGATTATTTAGAGAATGCAGCAAAAGTCACCACCAGCCTCCTCAGCAGGTGGTCTGATTCTCTTCAAGATAAATAATCCTTTGTGAATAAATAAAATTGTGTTCATTTTTATGGTGCATTGGCTCAGCACTGTCACATGTGATGTCAGTCAGTGCATGGTGGGGAATGATGACTTAAAATCCTGAGCTGATCCTGTGTTTTATGTTCATATCCATGGCATTCCCTGTTTGGGCTGAAAGCCTGAGGGCAACTCAATTCACACTTGCACACAATGTCCTCAAGGGATCCACGTCCAAAAGGACCATCCCAACCACATTTATTCTCTGACCATGCCCTGTTTCCCCATTTCAAGGGCCCTTGAGACAGCTTAAGGCTCCAGAGAATTTATGCCTTCACTGCAGCTGGGCAGGTGTGCAGTTAAATTACTCCAGGGAGGTAAAACCAGCAGTCAGAGAGTCATCAAGACCCTTTCTGATAAAAAGATGAAGGGGGAAGTACAAGCCAAATATTGGAGATTGCAGGTAAAGGGAGAGATTTGCGAAGTAGGCTGGAGCCAAACCTCTGCATCTGCCAGTCTGCAGTTAAAGGCTTCAGCTCAATTAAAACAATTAGTCTGTCGAATAATAGTGCATAGGCCTAAAAAACCAGTCACTTGTCAAATCTAAATTGCTCAAGAAAAAAAACACATCTGTAGGGCGCAGCCCTATCCCAAATCTAGGACTTATCCTCTCCAAGGACAGGAATATTTCTGAGTTTGGGGTGGGAAGTGCTTTTCCCCAAACCGGAACTCAGATTTCATCTGGGCCCGCCCCGCGTTCTTGCTGCAGATGATGAAAGAACCTTTTTCTGTGTTTTTCTTGCTCTCCAGTCACTGATGTGCATCTTTCTGCCATATTTTTCCCAATACAAATGCAGGGCTTTGAGATAAATCAATGTCTACACGGGAGAGCAGAGCTCAGGGCACGATTGCTGTTAAATTGCTTTGCTCTGAATGTGCCCGGGTTTGCTTTGCTGCGCCCTCGGGGTCAGACCCACCCTGCAGCACAGGTTAAATACAGAGCTCAGCGCACCAAAAGCATTGCAGCATCTCAAGCCACATCCTCTGGTGCTGCCCTTCACCTGTGAGAAGCCAGGCAAAGGGGACTCACCCTTCCTTGCAGCAAATCTCTCAGAGCGGGAGGCTGGCACTCCCTGGAACCCAGGGTTTTCTGCGGGAAAATTTACAGGAAGTCTCAACTGACCCTTTGGGCAGGACAGGAGCGCTGGTCTCAGTGCATGGCACAGAAAGAGGGCACATTGTCAGAGGGGACAAACAGGACACGGGGACCCGCAAAGTGCTGCTGACCCTGGAACGGCTCAGTAAAGGAGCCCAGGGGGAGATCCTGTCTCTGGATCCTGCTTCTCTCAGCCCCAGCACTCCCGATTCCTGCCCTGGCAGGGCAGCAGGGCAGAGCTGCTGCAGAGCAGCCCGAGGGCAGGCCCAGGCCCGGGGCAGTGACCTGGGCTGTGGCCGAGTTCCTCCTTTGGCCGCAGCCTCCAACGCGACCGAGCCGAGCTCGGAGTGTCGCAGTTCCTCAGCCCCAAACCGCAGCCGGGGGGAGCAGCTCCGTGCAGCTGGGAGAGGAGCAGCTCCCGGGGCCTCCAGGAGTTACAGGGGAGAGGGAATGGCCCAGCTCTGCTCAGGGCATGGGGAAGGGGGCTCCTGGCCTGGCCACGTGTGCACCGCAGCAAAGGCACAGATGGGGAATTTCTGCACTTTCACTGCAGAATATTTAGGGCTCCACAAATCAAAGAAAGTTGTGGTGCATTAAATGTATCCTGGATGAGGCCCAGGTTACTCTTGCTACAGATCTGAGGAGGTGGAGGGGAAAACCTGTCTTATTCCAACCATACCTCCCAAATATTGTGCTTTCAACACTCCTGCTTTCCTCTTCCTTTCTGACATTCACCCTTTCATTCTCTCTTTCTTTCCTCTTTCCATTTTCTCTTCCTGCCCATCTCCTTCCCTCCCCCTTCTCTTGAGAGCCTTCCAAACCCGTGCACTTGTCACAAGCTGCAATCTAAGGGAGACAGTTTCAGTTCCTGCCTGTTTGCAGCTTCATTCTACCCAGGTCAGCAAAATAAATAAAA
>WAAG01006078.1:57885-112679 GCA_013390105.1 Tichodroma muraria
GGAGGAAAGGGGCTCCAGGAGAAGGAAAGGGGCTCCAGGAGCAGGAAAGGAGCTTCAGGAGCAGGAAAAGGGGCTCCAGGGGAAGGAAAGGGCTCCAGGAACAGGAAAGAGGCTCCAGGAGAAGGAAAGAGGGTCCAGGAGCAGGAAAGGAGCTCCCGGAGCAGGAAAGGCGCTCCAGGAGCAGGAAAGGAGCTTCAGGAGCAGGAAAAGGGGCTCCAGGGCCAGGAAAAGGGAGCTCCAGGGGAAGGAAAGGGGCTACAAGAGAAGGAAAGGGCTCCAGGAGCAGGAAAGGAGCTCCAGGAGCAGGAAAGGAGCTCCAGGAGCAGGAAAGGAGAGTGGCTACCCCGGCCCCGGGCTGCCTGGGGCAGGGCACGGGAAGCGAAAGCAGAAGCGCTGAGTGTGCGAGGAGGAGGCGATAAAGGTGAACATGAAGCGTTGGGATGTTGCCCAAGGGCAGAAGAAAAGCGCGGGTGAACAATGAACCCCCAAAATTACCCTTGTGCCGCGTTTGCACACCTCTGAAACCCCAGACTGGCGGGGCAGGAGGGGAGCGAGGGCTGCCGTGACCTGGAGGAGCGAGTCGCAATGGTAATAATTAAAAAATCAGAATTCAGAGGTCATGTTACTTTGCTTATGGCCCTGATTTTTTCCATATCCCTCCAGTCAGGATTCCAGTGCTGTCTTCTTTTAAAATTTAATTTCCCAATCGTATTCCAGGTTTCATTCTCTAAAGTGAAATCCTCATGTTTAGATGAGATTAGCACCCTCTGATACACTGTGAATTATTAAATACTTGCAGATCAGTCAGTCCGTAACGGTCTGAGGAATAGAAATTCTTCAACAGTTATGAAATATAAGCCATGAAGGATCAAAATTATTTTTTATTTCAATTAAGTCCCAGCTCTCCATTGAATTAAGGCCTCCACAAAAAGTGGGTATGAGAGAGAAGTTTTGGTTCCCCTGTCAGGAGTTCTGTAGGATTGGGTTCCCCTGTCAGGAGTTCCGTGGGATTGGGTTCCCCTCTCAGTTCTGTGGGATTGGGTTCCCCTGCCAGGAGTTCTGCGGGATTTGGTTCCCCTGTCAGTTCTGTGGGATTTGGTTCCCCTGACAGGAGTTCTGTAGGATTGGGTTCCCCTGACAGGAGTTCTGTAGGATTGGGTTCCCCTGACAGGAGTTCTGTGGGATTGGGTTCCCCTGCCAGGAGTTCTGTGGGATTTGGTTCCCCTGTCAGTTCTGTGGGATTTGGTTCCCCTGACAGGAGTTCTGTAGGATTGGGTTCCCCAGCCAGGAGTTCTGTGGGATTGGGTTCCCCTCTCAGGAGTTCTGTGGGATTGGGTTCCCCTGACAGAAGTTCTGTGGGATTTGGTTCCCCTGCCAGTTCTGTGGGATTGGGTTCCCCTGACAGGAGTTCTGTGGGATTGGGTTCCCCTCTCAGGAGTTCTGTGGGATTGGGCTCCCCTGCCAGTTCCATGGGATCTGTTCTCATTCCTTCCGTCTCCGCTCTGCGCTGCGATGGAAATCGAGCTAGCAGCACCGAGCAGCTGAGCTCCAACCCGAGTGGCTCCACATAAAATCCTTGTTAAAACAAAGCATTGCAGAACGAAATCCTCCTCTGCCTCCCGCAGCTCCCTCACCTCACCTCACCCCTCAGCCTGCCTTTGGAAAGCCGTGACAAGAACCCCGTGGCCCGAAGGTGTTCACAGGATATTCGGCGGATTTGTTCCTCCTGGGAATTCCTGTGGAACGCCCTGCAGCTGCCCCCTCTGGGCTCCAGCCCGGAGAGACGAGGCATTTTCTGCCCAAGCACAGGGTAAACCTGAACTCGATGCACCCTGTCCATCTGTTGGGCAGGGCTGCTGGAAAAGATCTATCCCAATCTCTCTTTTACTGGTGGGGGTGGTGTACACATCCCACAAGAGTAATGAAGAAAATACTCCTCCCTTCCATAAGACAGCAAGTAAGGTTTTATGGAGAAGAAATGACATTATTATTAATAATGATTACTATACTAATTATATTATATTATTATTTTAATTATATTATGCTATGTTATGTTATATTATTATATTAAGATATATTATGTTATACTATGTTATATTATAGATAAGTATTATTATTATTATTAATAATAATCAGAATAGACACAGAAAGAGAGAGGAATTGGGACTCAATCATTTCCCAATCTTCCCCTTTTCAAACTCCGTGCTCCTCAGAGCTTGGGAAGCCCTCCCAGGTCGGTGTGGGGCAGCAGGAATGGAGGGAAGGCGGGGGGGTCTCACTGGAACCTTGTTCAGCTGCGCACAGCTCTGAAGATGGGGAAATGCAGCCGTGGGAGTGGAGGTGTCCTGCTCAGGAGCACCGAGCTCTCTCCAGCAGGGAGGGGATCCACAGCCACATTTCCCAACGCCTGGAACATTCATCAGTCCCAGCTCTTCTGTGAGTAAGCCAGGCGCTCTCAGAACCTCTCTGCTGCCTCTGGATGCATTTGAGTCACCGGAAGCTGCCACCAAACTCAGAGGGGCAGAGGCTGACCTCACACACATGTTCAAGGTTCAAACTTCCCTGGATTTTGCCACATTCCCGCCTTTATGAGCAGCTCTGAATGAACTGTCCAGGTACCTTTTGGTCCCACTGGGACAGAGCTGGTCCCACAGTTCATCCCTCCCTCCACACCGTGTGAGTCCCACCTGGGGAGCTCTTCCTGGTGGGTACAGCACAAACTTCTCTTTTCTGGACTGTTTTCTGGACTTTCTGGGAAGAGAACTCTGTCCCAGCCTTTTGCCTGCAGGACTGCACTTCCTGAGGAGCCTGCCCCGACACAGACATGGACAGGCTCCCTCAATCCTGCTAGAATGTCCAGTTATTCAGGCCTGGGTCTCGGTTCCACTTGATTCCAAAGGGATTTTGGAATCCAGCCCTGGATCCGCATCCCAAGCCAAGGCAGTGACACGACACCAGAGGATGGCACAGGGCCTTCATCTCCTCATTGCAAACAGAGCATCCCAGGGCATTTCCCACATCTCCCGACTCCAGCTGGCCACAGCCAGTCACACGCTGGGGAGCACCTTCCTTTGCTTGAACTCACAGGGGATTTGCCTTCCCCAGACTTGAATTTCAGCTCTTTTCCACAATTTCTGTTGCTCCAGAACCTGGCCCAGAGCTATGTGAACTTAATGAGCAAAATTAACTCACCAACATTCCCTGAAACACCGAGATAGGAGTAGGATTTTTTGGGATATCAGCCCAATGGGGAATCCTGCCCATTCCTGGATGGATTTATTGCAGAAATGTGGAGCGGCTGCACAAGCTCACCCAATGCCACATGACCTGGGATCATCCCAAGCTTGCATTTCCACTGCCGACTGTCCCAACAAGCTGCCCAAACTGAGCCATAGCCTTGGGATTGTTCACAGGAATCATTCAGGATCATCCCCAGCAATGTGGACGCACGTGAAAATCCCAGTTGGGGCAGATCATTGAGAGAGTGAAAGGGGAAAAAGAAGAGACACCAAATTCCTGTAATAAATTATTCATTACAAATTATCCACCCAGCTCTAGTTAACACCCTCCTGTGTTTCTCCACGGACAGGAGAGGCTTGTGGTTTAGATTTTCCCTAAGTGCTGCTGCTTGCAGGGTTTGCCTCAAATGTGTAACCCAGATGTCCCAGGCTTGGTTTATTTACATTCTTGGGAGCTGTTGTGAAAAAAACCCTATATGATGTCAAATATAATATAGAGCTCAACTGAGGTATAAAGGGACAAGGCTGTGCCAACCCTACTTTGGTTTTTGTTTTAATTACCAGCCCTACTTTGTTTTTTGTTTTAATTAAAAAAGACAGAGGCAGAAATGCCCCATCAAAATACATTGTGGGATCCATTTTTTTTTTTTTTAACTTAAAGTAAGTAAGTAAATAAATAAATAAATAAATGCAAACAAGTATTTAGAGTGCAAGATCTGGTGATATCAATTGAAAACCAAAACAACTGAAGTAAATTTTGCCACTAAATTGCATGGAAGCATTCAAGCAGAGAAAGAAACTTCAGGAACACAGAAAGAAATCCCAGTGTTACACAGCAGTGCCTGGTGTGACAATCCATTGCTTCAGCCACTGAGAGAGATGTTTGCCTTTAACTCACGCAGTATTTTCCCCCTCTAAATCCATTCTGAAATGGACCTGTCAGAAACCACACAACTCCACAGATCACCTTGCACATGGAATTCAGGAGCTGACAGGGCAGAGTAAAGAAATGAAATTTAGCTCTGGTTCAGGACTAAGGGGGGCTGGGAAAGCAGAAAATTGGAAGGAAATTCAAGGGACCACTACGCTAAGCTCTGGGATATAACACAGTGGCACAGCCCCATGGTTGTGGTGGTTCCCGAGCAATAAACCAGGACCACACTGGAATTCAAGACAGCCTGACCATAGGACAGCCCAGCAAACCCAGCGTCAATGAAGGATGAAAGACAAGCCTACTTGAACTCATTGTTTGTTCCCGATGATTCACAACTTCTGACTCAATCCTGCACATTTCCAAAACGATAAATTGGATATTTCAGTCTCTGACCCCTCTCCCACTGAAGATCAAAGAATTTTTTTCCTGCTAAATTCAGTAAGAAAGGGAATGAGATTTTCAACCAATACAAACGACTGTGAATTTGGGAGGAGAGTAATTTTTGACATTACCTGTTTAAAGATGCTGTCATGTCTTACCTTGACGTAAGACGAAGTGTCTGGTACAGTCTGAAACATCCTTACTTGCTTATTAGATATATTTAAAGGTCCTAAATTTGACCTGAAATAAATCATAAAAATACTCCCAGTCATATACATACCTATAGAAAAATAAAGGAATAAAGCCTGGCTCAAATAATAAGATTGGTAATAAAATTTAGAGGGCAATGGTCAAGCATTTAAGTGTTACTTTTAAAGAACAGAGAACCACATCAACACAGTAACTAAAATGAAGTAAGGACTCACAGAGCAGGGGTTTATTCCTCTTTTTTAATACCAATTTTGTTTTTCCTTTGGATTCTCCCTCCTTCTCAGGAAAAGAGCTTTCTTCCCTTTAGACCAGAGCAGAGGGAAACGTTTGACATTTGATTAACTGAATTTCTTAGCCAACAATTAAAAGCCAGCTGAAATACTCGTGTTCTCATGTCGAGCCTAGTTAACCCCATTGACTCGTACCCCAAGGTTTCCCTCGGCTGAGTGAGGGGCAGTTGCCTTTCCCGGCTCATTGAAACCATCCCGAGCCATTAACCCGCCGGCCCCGACTGATTTGAGGAACCCTCCTCACCAACAATAATTAAACCATAAATTTAAAAATATCCCGAAAGGAAGCATCGCTGCAAATATTAAAAGAGCTCTCAGGGTTGTCAATCCCGTTTCTATTTCAGGTCCTGCTCAGACTTTATCTCAGATTCAGGGCACCCCATCTGTTTTTCTGTGCTCCTAAGACTTGATGAGCTCCTGATGAACAGGTTTTTGGTTTTTTTTGCCTCCAACCCCCAAAATCATCACCAGAGACGCAGAGATTAACAACGATGGTGAAAACTGCGATGGCGCGTCGGCAAACAGACCCGCAGTCACCAAAACCTCCGACAAAACGATTTTATTTGTCCTCCCCGATCCTCTCGGGGGCTTCAGTCCTCCTGGAACGCGCCAGGAAACAATGAGCAAAGCGTAAGCCGTGCAGCACTGAGAGTCGCCGGCACCCTCGAACATCCCCAGCCCGCCGCCCCAGGGCTGCGGCTCTGCCGCGTCTGCCCGGGGGGGAAGGACGGGTCAGACCCTGGCCCAGCACCCCCGCAGGATGCGAGGGACGCGCCGGAGCCGCGCACGGGCGGCCCGCACCCCGGGGGTGCTGGGCTGGGGCTTTTTCCCAAGCTCTGGAGGAAAAGCTGTGGGGTCCTGGCTGCGCCTTTAGCGCGGCTTGCCCGGGTCTAATCCGAGCCAGCCCCGGGGTTAATGACGGAACTGCGTTAATGAAGCTGCCCGGCCGCCGGAGCTGAGACCCCGCAGAGCCCGGGGACACCCCCGCGTCCCTGGAGCCACCGAACCACCGCGGGGTTAAGGGAAAGAAAAAAAGAAAAAACAAGAGAAAACCCCCTCAGCCCGACAACTGGAAAATAAAAGTTCGCTATCTGCACGTAACCCCCCTTTAATTGATTTTTCAAGTATTTATTGCCCGTCCAGCTGGCACGGGAGGGCAAGCGGCTCTAAAGCGGACAATGTGTTTCTGATAAGTACAATTCTTTTTTTTCCTGTCGTCCTCCCTCCTAACACATTCCAGTTCCTTTTGCTTCTGAACTTGCGACGGGGGGTGGGGGCAGGCAGAGTGGAGGGACAAGGTAATTTTGCCTCGCCAGTAAATTTTCTAGGGTCAAGGATTCCCATATTGGTTTCCCCCGCTCTCCTCTTCACCCCCGAGCAGCGTCCCCCCGCCTCCTTTACCTCCCTGTTGTAATTGCGCCTCTGCATGTAAATAAATACATCTGCATATTTTGGAGCCAGTTCTCAGGAGTCTGCAGCGGATTATTTATCGATCGTCTCGTCCTGCCAGCGTCAGCCGCGATATAAAAAGGCCTCTTAAACTACTTTCAGAATCGCTTGTTCTTATTGCTATGATTGAAAGGACTCACCTTTTAGACCCTTTCCCCTCAGCCAGTGGCAGAGCAGTTTGTAAAGATCCAGGATGAGACCAAACCCAAATTCCCCACCAGCTGTGGAGCACTGCCCTTGCCGCTGCAGTTTTGCGGGGAGAAGAGAGATTTAAACTTGTTGGATCCAAAGCAGCGCTGAAGTTAAAATTCCCAGCCCATCCAGACAGGCTGCATCAAGCAGGCATTTCCTCAGGGGGCTTCTGTGCTGCTCGCAGCTCCAGGACGTGCTTTGCTTTCCTTTCCCTTGCTTCTCTGCCCTCTACTTTTCATTTGATTTCCGTTTTCCCCGCTTATCAATATTCCAGCTGTTCCCTCTGATTATTCGTGGCCATGGGACATCCTCGCCCCATGAGCCCTCCTGGCGCTATGAACGACTTTAAACAACCTAAAAAAAAAAAAAAAAAAAGGAAAAAAATTCACAACTTTTTTTAAAAAAAATATTGCTGAGGAGTCAAGCCGAAAAGAGACGCTGAGTGGAGCTCAAGTGCTACTTTAAATCCCCTTTTTAAAATAAGGAAGTTTCAAATATCCGTTTTTAAATCATCGTTCCTTATTTTGAGGTTTTCTTTCCTGACTCTTACCTAGAAAAGAGTTAACCCACTTCCCCCTGCAGCAGGACCGAAAGCATGACGGAGCACGCTGCAGATGCACACTGCTGGGAAAGCGGGATGGAATCGCCTCCAAACGATTCTTTTGGATCAAGAATTCCGCATTTCTCCCTGCAAGCCAAAACCCCCAGCTCTTTTTAGCTATTTCATAAGAGCCTATCAAAGTGTAACACGTTCAGGAGGGAAAGGAAACACATCTTCAATCCAGGGATGTTTTTTTTCCCCATCGGAGTCACGTTCCTGGTGTATTTTGTCATCTCAGAAGCCTTCACAGACAATATTTTGCGCTAACCCGGGCAAAAGCTTTCAGGGATTTTAGTACAACATCAATTTTAAATGCAACCCTCAGAAGGGTTACCAAAACTATTTGGAAAATGTTCTTCCATTCTCTATTCTCTTTCTCTCCTTCCCGGCTTTGCCCCAAATTCCAACATATTGAAACATTTTTCTCCTTAATAAGAGGAACATATAAAGTGAAGGGGTGAAAGGGCAACCTGGGAGCCGTGCCTTGAGCTCCGCACACAATTTACTCCCTGGTAGACGAGGCGTTTAGCATTCCTCCCAATTTCCAAGGAAAACAGACTCAGACCTGCACCCAGCGACCAGGGACCTCGCCACTTTTTAATATTGAAATTCCTTGGATTCTTTGTTGTTATTATAATTGTTGTTGTTTGTGGCGAGAGAAACCCTTTCCTAAGCAAGGTGAGAGGACGGGGGCTTTAGGGAGAAGCTGCCGTGGGATGGAAGGAAAAGCAAAGCGACAGGAGGGAAGGGATCGGGGGAGCAATCAGGAGAGAAAGGGAATAGGGAAAAAACCCTCTAAAATCAAAAGCAGCGTTGCCGTCATTAAAGGCTTTTTCAAAATCGCGTGCACGGGGTTAAAATTGCTCTTTCCAAGCCTTAATCTCATTATTCTGCGAGGATGGGAACAACTCCGCACAGCCGAGCCAGCCGGGGACCGAACGGGCTCACGTTTCAAAGTCATCGCTCATTCTTTTCTCACGTTTCCACGTGTGAATTACTCAGAACACAGGAGGAACCCCGAGGGCTCCGCTCTTGTGTTCACTGACGCCTCTTCCCGTTTTCCTGGCGGGGCAGGAACCCGCGAGTGCATCTCTGCCCCGTCCTCTTATTTTCCTCTCATTTTCCTGCACTTTTTAAACAATCTCCGCCTGGCTCCGGCAGGGCCCCCTGAGCACACGCACAACCTGCAATGAAATAACCTTTAAAGGTTGGCGTTAACAGGAATTTGGGATGTAAAGCGCTCCCAAGTTCAGGGGAAACGCCTGCCTCGAATCCCGAGCTGGGTTTGCTGCCCCTTGTAACCAAACCCCACAGCCGAGGGGAGAAACCCATGTGGCCAGTTCCAGCCATCCTGGGAGCTTTACTAGCCCAAAAGAAAATTGCTGGCAAATTGGAAACAGCTGTAGTGTCGGAGACTGAAAGAAACCCCAAGCCCACCACCCCCTGCTCTGCTGGGCAGGGAGAGTTGCAGGAGTTTTGTTTACACGAACATCTCGGAGGCAGAGCCCGCAGCTCAAGTTTTCCTGACCAAACCGTGGGTGACTTGTTCCTAAGCAATATTTCAGCGTCCATCAGCGGTGATTTTTAAAAGATGCCAATGAAATCCTTCCCCCGGCTCCCGCGGCAGCCGCTGCCGCCCCTGTCCCTGTCCCCTTTAACGGGGTGCGAGCGACACAAAACCAGCGACTTCAACCCCACAAAGGTTCTGTCCTGGGCGCGGGGGACCTGACAAGTGCCGCGCTCCCGCCAGCCCGGCAGAGAATCGCCGCAACGAACGGAACGGCGGGGAAGCTCCGAGCCCTGCAAAATGTGCCCTTTTCATGTTTTCTATTTATTAGCTACGTTAAGGGAAAACAGACTCATATGAGTCCCAAATGGAGGCAGGGTATTAAAAGAGGCATATGAATGCTCCAGCAATTACAGCTGAATTTGATTAAAAACGTCATGAGGGCTGCAAAAGCAGGAGTTACCTGATACACTCACCCCGAGGTTGCTTTAGGATGAATTATAACACAATTCATTTTATTTTAATAGGTCACTATAAGATTAACTGTTTAAGGATGGAGCTGTGCTATAAATGTTTACATCAAACCGGAGAGAAGCAAGCTTTCCTTTCGGGTTGTTTAGAAATCATGTTTATTACATTTTAAAATTCCTCAACATGTTAATTAGGAATAAGGGGAAAGTCTGGGAAGGCAGATGGAGCTCCAGTGCTTGACATGGAACCGCATACACACCGCTGAGCTTCAGTTTCTCTTTCCTGGCAGGGAAATGTGGGGTTTTTATCTGGCCACCACTGTCCCCGCGTGCTGTGGCGAAATAATGACAACAACTTGTTGGCCCCTGCTCCTCTCCCAGGCTTGGCCCACAATTTAATGGCACCTCCAAACCCGGGCCCGTGGCCAAGGAGAGCAGCCACAGGTGAGGTGGCTGCCCTGAGTGAAATTGGCCACCACAACACCAGATCTGGGTGTTTGGGAGGGAAAAGCGGGGAGATCCATCAGTGACCAAGGGCAGAACCTCACAGGAATGAAGGATTCCAAACACCTTCCACATCCTGCTCCCACTGCAGGGACTGCGACTTTGTGCTTCCAGGGGCACCAGCCTCACATCCCACAGATGAGTCCAGGAGCTGGAACCAACCAGGCTCCTGAATTCCCCCGAATTCCTGGATTCAGGGAAGAAATGGTGAAACAACTGCCATACAGACATGTCCATCTGGGTTTGCATCTGCTGTGCTGCCTGGGGAGTTTGGGGACAAGATAAAACCCCTCTGTGGCTACAAATTCTGCCTTTTGCCTGCGCAGCATCTGACACAAAGGTACTTTTGCATAGCTGGAGCTGCAAGGAGCAGTTCAATTGAATTAAAATTAGCCATATTCCTGAAATTAAATTATTAGCCTGAGAGAGAAATCTTCCCTGTTAAAATTTATCTTCACTTTCCGTTGATAAGAAGGACAAATTTAGAATTTTAGCATGAAAAATATTTTCTGTCATAAATTACCAAATGCAAAAAGGTTTCATTCAGAGAGCTCAGAAAGCTGCATTCCAGCAAGGATCTGCTCCTTCACTTCCACTAATTAATTTAATCATTAAAGGCACTTTGATGAAGTCCACTGAAAATCAGCAAACCAACTATAAATATTTTTGGGACAAATATTTCGGCTTTGCTAAATCACTCCCTAGCAGGAAAAACACCTTTGAAATAGAATACGCTTCACTCTAATATTAGTGATGAATGTGATCAGTGTATTCAAATAAATAATCATAAATTATTGATAAAATCATTATCACAACACAGGGAGAGCTTTAGTTCCAGAGATAAAATGAGGACATAGGAAAAAAGGGATTGCTGTCGTTGTGGGATGCTATATTATTCCTGAAAAAGGAATGTTAGGTGAAGGTTCATGAATGCCCCAGGAATTTTAATTTCCTTGTTCCCTGTCCGTTTAATGGGAATGAGAACCTTTCTCTTTTCACTGCCTGGATTTGAGGACCATCCTCAAATCCAGGAGCATTTATTTTCAGGAGTGTTTACAGTGAAGTTACAGAAAGTTGGGAGTTTGGTGCTGTCGTTAAAGTCCTGATCATTTACAAAACGTCGGAGTTTCCACTCCTGTTGTATATAAACAACCAAGGAAATGATTTACTGTCTTGGGATGTCGTGGAACTCCTGATAAACCAGTCTGGGCTGGGGACTGGTGTGAGCCTCCGTTCATGAGGGCCTTTACCAGTCCCTAGAGAGATCTCCTGAGGCTGTGTGGGGTGGGATAGGAGGGTGACAGTGACATTTCCTGGACAAGGAAAGCTTCATGGACAAAAGGCGGTAAGGAAAGTTTAGGGATGGGGGGATAAGACCTCAGACCCCATGGCAGTGGGGTGGGCAGAGGACAGGAATCCCGGGGCAGAGGGAACTAATCCTGCAGCAGCAGAGGGAGGGGAGGAATTCCTGCAGCAGAGGGATCTAATCCCGTAGTGGCACAGGTGGAACGGGAATTTCATCCCTGTGGCACCGGGGTTTAATCCCTGAGTGGCAGAGGTGGGACAGGAATCCCTTTGGCAAAGGGATTTAATCCCTGTGGCAGAGGCAAAACAGGAATTTCTGTGCCAGAGGGATCTAATCCCATACTGGCAAAGGTAGAAAAGGAATTTCATCCCTGTGCCAGAGGGATTTAATCCCTGTGGCAGAAATGGGACAGGAATTCCTGTGCCAGAGGGATTTAATCCCTGTGGCAGAAATGGGACAGGAATTCCTGTGCCAGAGGGATCTAATCCTCTAGTGGCCAAGGCAGGACAGGAATCCCACAAACCCTCACCGCACACAAGCTCTGCCCCACCTGAGCAGTCCCCAGCTGTCCCCTCCTCTCTCCTGGCTCCTCTCTGCTGCACAGTTCTCCTGGAGTCTCCTCTTTTAGCCCAGGATTTTTGCGTTCAGCCCCCTCAGCGCCCGTTTAGTGCCAGAGCACGCGTGGGCCAGGATGTCACACCTCACAGTGGCCCCTGCAGAGGCTCACCTGGGTGGCCATGGCCCCTGGTGACAGCACTGCCACCCCTCCAAGGCCCCTTCACCACAGATCCCGGGCCAGCTGATGCTGACTAGAAAAACAGAAGAAAAGAAGGAAAAGAAATTAAAAGCAATCCTCTTCCTCCAGCGGAGTTTTACCTCTTCAGAAAAGAGAAGTGGCTGTGACCCTAAGTTCCCTGCAAGATTTGCTGTTGCTTTGCTTTTTAGTAAATTTTACATGAAGCACCTCTTCTAGAAGAGATAAAAATCTTCTTTTTTTTGGGATATAAAACTTGATGTTGCCCTTGCCTCTGGTAAAGCTTCCCCTCATTGAACAGCCCAGATCCACTGCTTGAGTCCTCTCCTCGCTCTGGGATTGCTTCTTTCCTCTTCTTTTTAAAGCAAAACCCTAAATTCTTGTCCTGATTCCCCTTGGAGCCTCCCTGGCCAACCTGGACTTGATCTCTCCAGCTCAGGAGAGACCAGGCAGTCCCTGAAGACTATTCTGGGGCTCTAAAGGGACTCCACCTGCTCTGATCTCCACAGAAAAACAACCAACCGAGCAAATACACCCATTATTTCTTCCTAGAGATTAATTCCTTGAAAATGTCTCACCTTGTGAGATCCACTGTGGATGGTACAGAAGGAGAGCAGGAGGGAAGGGAGGGAGAAGAAGGGCTGCTCCATCAAAAACATCAACAGCTGGAGGAATGAAAAGGATTAAAAAAATTCACCCCAAGTTGAATTAGAGGAAAATAAATGACTAAAGCAGGAGCTTGATGCGATTCTAAGGGTTTGACATGGAAGTGTGTTTCCCATTCCACTCCTACACTGAGAAGGTTTCTCTTTGAATCAGACGAACCATAAAATAAAGAGGAAATTTAGAACAACTCAGGAAAATGGTGTTTTACAGCCCATCCCACACAGTGTTTTCTCTTGGAGAGCTCTGATACCTCAGCCTTGTCTCCACACTGTCCCCAAGGGGTCGGGGGACTCCAGGCAAATTAAAGGGGTTTACCCACTGTTGCTGGAGCAGCCTTTCCATGGGAAAGTGCTTTAGGGAGAATAACTGCTCCCAGCTGGAGAGGAGCCCTGATTTGGGAGATCTGCCTGGCTAATGCTGTGATGTGAGAGTTTGCTGCATCAAGGAATGGCTCCGTGTCAGGTGTTTGCCATGCACTGACAGGCTCTCCCGGGCATCCTGACTGGAACAGGGACAGCAGGAAAGGCTGAGTGCAGCTCTGACCATCTCACGGGCCAAAGAACCTGCCTGGGAGAAGAAGGGAGTGCAGTTCCCTGTGCAAGGAGAGGAGATGGGAGAAATGCAGATTTCACAGAATGGTTTGAGTTGGAAGGGAACTTGAAGATCACCTCATTCCAACCCCCTGCCGTGGGCAGGGGATCTTCCACCGGCCTCAGACAGAAAAGGTACGGAGGGGATGAAACCTGGATTCAAAACATTCACAGCGAGAGGTGTGGGGGTGAAAGAGGAATCTGTAGGAAGCGTGAGGGAAAGCCTGATTTCCTCTGTGCCAGTGAGGGAAAGCACCTGAGGAATATCCTGGGATCCACAGCAGGGATGGAACGGGACGAGTTTCCAGGTCCCTCCAACCCAAACCATTCCAGGATTCTGCGAATGCTCTCAGAGGTGCCTGGGCCAGGGGCACTGCCTGGAGCACTGGTTAGCTCCCATGAGCACTCCTGGCACCGTGGGGCTCGCAGCTGGGGCTGGACGTGCGCCAGGGCTGCGGCAACGGCGGCGGCAGAACGGAACCTGCTGGAGCAGGGTCAGCGCAGAGCAGCAGCATCCAAACCTGGGGCTGGAGCAGTGCACGGGAAAACCCCATCAGCAGGCAAATGGAAATGCCGTGAACTCGGAGAGTTCAGTCAGTAAAATCTGAACCAGGACGGAGCTGGGGTGGCCCAGGGCCCTGCACCTGGGGGCTGTTGGACGTCAGTGGCACTCTGCTCTCCGTGAGGCTGCCCTTCCTCTCAGTAGCTCAGATATGAAGGCTCTGTCATAAATTACAGAGTTGAAGGTAAAACCAGAGCAGCTGCCCCAAAGAAAAGAGTTTGCAGAAGTTTTCCTGCTTAAAAACAACCATCAGAGCATGAAAGCTTCCTCCAGTTGGTTTTCCAGAGGAGAGCAGACAACCTCACTTTTCCATTCCACAGCCATGCTTACGACAGTTTTTGGGCTGCCAGAACAATGTGAGCTGCTGTTCTTGGATATAATTAGCCCAGATATTTTTGTGTTTGAAATACATTACAGATGAAGCCCACACGCTTTTCCAGTTACCACCAAACCCCTTGTGCACATGGGGATAACAGGTGATTATAAAAATAACGTGGTGGTTATAAAAATCTCCTGGTGCCCATGTGAGCCGCTCCTGCCTCATGCTGTGGGTTCTGAGCCACACCGGTGGCACGTGGACAAAGACCAGGTGATCCTTTGGGGCCCAGGGAGCTTCTAGATATACAGAGCACGTTATAAACCCCGTGTGTGAGTGACCCACCGAGCCGGGAGCTGCTGCTGGGCCCAGCTCATGCCCCCAATCCTGCAAAACCGAGAGGTTTATTTCAGGGCCTGCCTGTGGGTTGAGGAGCTTAAATTTGGCCTCTTTGCTGGAAAACATTCTAAGTGTGTAAAGAGATCAGGATGTTTCCCTTCTCCATGGCAGGCATGGACCACTGCAGGCGAATCCGCCCTGCTCGCTGGGGAGCTGCAGTCGTGACACTGAGTCGTGACACGGAGTCACATCCTTGGGACTCTGGAGGTGTCCGGTTGCTCGCTCAGCTTTGTTGACTCTGCTTCAGTCACCAGCCCTATTTCCTGGACTTATCTCCCCCAGCAGATTTCCTCTCCTCTCCCTCCCTCCTGTGGCCCATAAACACTCGAAATCTCCCGCAGGCCCAATCTGGGCTCGCAGCTTGTCGGGAGCAGATAGTGGCAGATAAGGGGCCAGGCCACATTGTCTTTTTCCAGCCTGCACCAGGAGTTCACTTTTAAATCTGAAAATTGTTTGCTTAAGGAAAAAGGAAATGTGCCTGTGTGTGCTGGGGGGCAGTGGGAGGGGAGGGGAAAGAGGAAGGGAGCTGGTTCAGACACCAAATTGGGGCACACGAGAGGGGGGATTGATGGAGATTGATGAGGGAAGTTCAGCCAAGGTCCCGGTGCAACAGACCCTTGGAGCCCCTGTGTTCCCATTATCCTGCCCTGCTCCCGAACATTGGGCCATTCCCAAACGGAGGGAGCGTTTCTGAGGCACAGCCCTGGCACAGCATCTCCTTGCAGGCTCTCCAAAGCCGAGTTTGGCTGGAGTGACACGCAGCTCCTCACTCCTTGGGAAGGACACCCCGTGAGAGGAGTTCTGCCAAGTCCCATGGGGGGACTTGATCCCTAAACCAGTCGAAAATCCCAGAGTAAACACATTTATACCCAGTTCTCAAACTGGGACAGTAGGAAACCTCTATCCCTGCAATCTGACATCCTGGGTGAAAAGTGCTCTGAATCCCATGTCCCTGCAATGTTGGGTGACACCTTGTCACTTGTTCTCTTCAGCAGATCCAACTTAGTCCATTTCCCAGGTCCAGAGCAGGTCAGGACTCACTGCAGGCTTCGGGAAGCACAGGAGGAGCTCAGGACTCACTGCAGGCTTTGGGAAGCACAGGAGGAGCTCAGGACTTGCTGCTCTGGGACTCTGGGGCTGTGGGGGTATGGGAACGCTCCTGCACTGGCAGAACGCTCAGGGCAGAGGGGAGTGGGGAGCTCTGTGGCTGTAAACCCCTAACACGGTGCCCCTGTGTGAGGCAGGGATGAGACTCCCTTCAGCAGTGCCACTGCAGACCGCGAGCAGAGATTTCCAGCACAGGTTTGACCACGGTGACAAAGCTCTGGTGGAAGAGACAGTGAGCGGGAGCACATCCAGCAGCCCAGAATGCTTCTCTCTGATCCGTGCAAAGTTTCGTTTTGATCTCTGCGGTCCCGAGACACCGCGGGTTCCATGGATCAGGTAATGGCTCAGGGCCTGAGGCAGCCCAGGTTTGAAGGGAATGATAAAGGGAGTTTGTGAGCCCTGCATGGGAAGTGTTGTGTTAATTTATGGATTGATTTCCTGGTGGTGCTGAAGTCAACAAACCCCACTGTT
Source organism: Tichodroma muraria (assembly GCA_013390105.1). Taxonomy (NCBI): domain Eukaryota; kingdom Metazoa; phylum Chordata; class Aves; order Passeriformes; family Sittidae; genus Tichodroma; species Tichodroma muraria. Next base: position 73,834 of record WAAG01006078.1, read on the forward strand.
GTCTCCACTGGGTGCAAGGTTTAGACCTTCTTTGGGGATAAATTTGGAGGTATAGATATGTATTCCCTGAGAAGCTGGGATACAGCAGGGATGCAACCAACACAGGGAAACCTGAGAGGCTGATCCTCCTCTCGGGACACACTAAAGATCCAGGCAGCTCTAAGGTGCAGGAAACACCCTCATTTTTACACACTTTGGGAACAAACATCTTGGAAACAACCAGAAATGGGGAAATTATCATGGAATCCCACAATGGTTTGAGTTGGAAGAGACCTTAAAGTCCATCTCGTTCCAACCCCTGCCGTGGGCAGGGGCACCTTCCACACCTCATCCATTATGGGGCCTAAGAAAGCAAAGAAGAAATTGGGCTGGCCATTGTTGCCCTCTTTATCGATGGGCTGGGCACGCCTCATTTGGAAAACTCATTTCCTGGGATCAGAGAGGCTCTGATGAAGCTCCAGGAGCCGGGAGAGGAACGGGAGCTGCTGACTGAGCTGGTGACCAAGCGGCCGCTCCTCGACCTGCAGCAAGATGTGTGCGAAGAAAAGTCTGAACCTTTGGATGCAAAGGGGTCCTGGTGGGACTGGCAGAACCCTCTGGACCCAGGGAATGGCTGTGGGAATGAAGCACTGGTGCGCTTTGTCCCAGGCAGTTTTTATTCTGCTTCACAGGCCTGCCCTGCGGACTGGACATGAGAGCAGGGCTCCATTCCCAAATCCCTGAGAGGATAACCGTGCCCAGTGCCATGGCAGCCACGGCTGGGTGCTGCTGGATGTGGGAATGCTGAGGGCTGAGCTGGGAAATAACAGCAGAGCATCCCTGCTCCACGTCTTCCCAGAGAAGCCGGCGCAGGTCTCACACAGGGAGAGGCTGGAGCACCACGTGGTGTTATTTTAGGAAGGAAGAGCACCTCAGTCCATGGGGATTCTCTGCTCCATCACCTCCCCACACCATCTCTGGCCTCCCCCAGGAAAATCCTCCACCTGCTCGTGTTTCCACAGCGCCATTGAAGGAGGAGGGCAATGAGAACAGATGGCAGCTGCAAACTCCCAGCTTTTAAGCCTGAGCCATCAAAAAATGGCCTTAAAAATTCCAAGGTAGAATTCTGAAGGGCTGGGGAGCCGCTAAAATACCACCCTGAGTCCCTGGGTGAAGCCAGATGAGGTCTGTCTGGGTTTCCCTGACTGGACCCTCTGTGGCAGGGTGGTTTCAGCTCCCGTTCTCCTTCCCAGCCATTTCCTGCTCCTGCTTCGACACTGATTCACGGGGCCCGGCCACCCGTGACCACCCAGGGAAATGGGAGCTGGCCCAGGCAGCCCGGGCCCGTCATGGTCCCCCCAGGGGGAGGAACAGAGGCCACGATAACATCTCTTCATTTCAGCCAGAGCCCATTTGTCACTGGCCACTCTCGAGAGATCCCCCGGGAGGAGCGGCTCGGCCACCCCGTCCCCAGCACCGTCAGCACCCAAACTGGGGGAGCAGGTGAGCTCAGAGCCACCTTTCCTTGGCTGCATTCCCAGACTCTTCCTGGGGATCAGCACATTCAGCTCTGCCACAGACACAAGGAGTGGCCCCGTGCCTCAGCTTCCCCACCCCTGTTCGCCAGGACCTTGGAGATCCAAAACCATCGGGAGCTTCCAGGTGTCTGAGGAGCCCTGGGAGCTCCCATGGGAAGAGACCTGGGGAGAGCTCCTCTTCAGCCTGGGACCAGACAGGCTCTCTCCCACTTCCCATCCCATTATCCTCCTCGTAAAAACGAACTCTCCTCAGGCCTCATTTCCCACTGTTTGGGTTTGGTTTGCTACTGGAATCCTCCGTGATGAGCAGCAGCCAGATGGCAAAGGCAGCCTGAGCCAGCTTTCCAAGGAGCTTTCCGAGGAGCTTTCCAAGTTCCTGGCTAAGACAAAGACACAATTGGGGACAAATAAACAGAAACAGGAGCAGAACGTCAGCGAGAGCAGAGCCCAGGAGGGGGGAGCGGGGGGGGCAGCCTGCACTCAGGACCAAAGAGGGGGAGGCTGCAGCCTCACCCTGGTCCCTGCAGGACCAGCTCCCAGAGGAAGATGCTTCAGGAAAGGTACCAGGAGTGTCCTGGAGAAGGATGAACAGCATTGCATGGCCATTGCTTTTTGAATTCTTTCTCTGTTACAGATGTTCTGTGGACAGCAAAATGAATACAGCCTGTTTTCCTGTGGGATCATATTCCTGGTCCCCTGCTCATCCCCTTCCTTCCACCGTGTCCTCTCCCACCGCCGTGGGATGGGCTGGCCCTGCTGAGCCAAGCAGGAGGTGTCACATCAGAGCCCTGCCTGGCTCTCCCTTCCACCCAGGTGCTGATTTTTATAAAATCTGTAGAAATTTAACCATGACTGGGACATTCGGACTTTGGAGTGTGGTTGGAGTTGGTCTAGGAGGTGAAGAGGAGAGGGAGCTAAATCAGATGGAGGAGCAGGGAGATTGCTCCAGGTTCCACTGTCAGGAGCCCAGCTCAGCTTCCCTGCAGCCCTGATATGCCTCACAAATATCTCTCAGTTTCAGACTTTCTTCCCAGTGTTTTCAAACTTGAGGTGTCCTGGTTTGGTAGCTGCCAAATGCTTTTTTATTTCCACCCTGAGAACCATCTGGTCTAAAAAAGCCCTTTAATTCTACATCAAACAGCACAACAGCTCAGGATTTAGGTGGTTTGATTCTGTAAAAAAAAAATATTTATATTTTCATGATTCCTTTCCCCCTTACTTCTTTTACTTCTTTTTCTCTTTTTAAATCTGGAATAATCAAAGCTTCAAAATCACTGATGAAACAGGAAGTGCATTTCTCACCCTGCTTGGTGGAGTTGCCTGTCCTGGGGGACTTGGCCCATGGCTGTTCCCTGGCCTGCTCCCACGGGGACCCTGCTGTTGCCTGCCCAGGACCAGAACCCATCCAGGTGTCAGGCATGGGGAGCTCTGGGTTTGGGTCTGGAAGCTCAGGGATGCTGACACTGCTGCTGTAAACACAAAGATGATGACACTGCTGCCATAAATACAAAGATTTCCCAAAGGTACTTTGTTCCTGAGGCATCCTCAGTGCCAGAGCTCTTGGCAGGGGTTGGGGTGAGGGATGAGGATTGCCTGGGGCTGAGCCTCAGGCAGGACAGGGCAGGGCAGTGTGGGCATCCTGCCCAGGCTCTGTCTGCCTGGGAGCTCTGGAATACAGCCCTGATGTCACCCGGGGTGGAGATTTGTGTCCATCAGCAGGAGATTTCTCCTGGGCAGCACCACAAGGGTTGTCCCTCTCCCAGCCTGATGGGTCTGAGGGAAATCGTCATCTCCCACCCCACACCTCTCTCTTTCCATTCCCCTCCAAAGCCATGGTCAGGTTTTGTCCTGGAATGAACCCAGATCTCCCGAGGGTTTGCTGTGGTGTTGGTGGAAGCTTCCAGCTTGCTCTGGGTGTCTCCTGAACCCCTGAGAAAGGGGCCTTCCCTGGGAGGCCCTCCATCCCCAACAGCTCCTTGGATTTTCTCTGGGCAAGCAGCACCTCCCAAGCCATCGGGAGCACCATTCCTGGTGCTTTTCCTGCTGTGGAGGTCACAGCCAGACCTTTCCTGCTGTGGGAGGCTTGTCATGGGCTGAGGCAGGAGCGGGTGCCAGCCCTGCCATGGACACAGCCCTGGGCAGTGACCTGCCTGTCCTGGGTGTGTCTGTGTGTCTCTGGAGGGGCTCCTGACACTCCAAAGTCCTCTGTGCCGCATGCTGTGGCTGCTGGCCCGTTTGGGAAGGCATCATTCCGGAGCCTGGATGTCCTCACTCCCCATCTGCACCGGGAAACAGGCACAGCTTCCAGCTGAGCTGGCCCCAACGAGTGCACCACTGAAACAGCAACACGCGAGGAAAAAGTGTGTCCCCTCCACTCCAGGGCTATCTCAAATTTAAAAAAAATACTGATTTCCCAGCATAATTGGGATCACAGCTCTTTTCAAGTTTCCCCACCCATTTATGTACTCTGAATTCAGATCTGCTGCTGAGGTGACAAGGAAGGTCCCAGCTCCGGAGACGTTCCTGTCCCTGCACAGGGGCACAGCCAGTTCCTCTAAAATCGGATTTTTCTTTACATTGACAGAAATTTGCAGTCACCCCGAGCAGGATTCTGCGCTTTGTGATGTGTGAAATACTGAGAAATATCTTGGGTGAGGCTGGGAGCTGAGGCTGATCCCTGCTTCAGTCAGACTCCTGCACTCTCTCAGGGCAGTTTCACAGAAACATTTCCAGCTGTTGGAGATTATTCACTGCATCCCCAAACTGCCAAGGAAAGGTGCACATCGCGGTAGTTTCCACTTGCCTGGGCAGCATCAGATGGGCCCTGCTGGAGGTGAGCAGTCCTGGCAGACAAGGCGAGGGATGTGAAACTTCCCACGTCAGGCAGAGACAGGACAGCAGCACCCAGAGAAAGAAATGTCCTTTGAACAGAAAAGAAGCCAATTTCTGCTCCCTGAGCATCATAACTCCAGTTTTCCTTATTTATTTTACCTAACCCCTCACACCAGGGGGACTCAGTGATGCACAGAGGAGAGTTCTGACCTGGGCAGGATGGCAAGGAAATCAGGTTTGCTGGTGCACAGGAATCTCTGCATTTCTGTCTGGGCCTTTTCAAATCTGCAGAGGAATGAGCAGGGCAGGCTCCAGAGGGGCTGGGGGAAGGCTTGCAGGGGAATGCCTGTGTGTTTAAGCTGGAAGCAGCAGCTCTGCCGTCACCTTTCCATTGCCCCTGAGGTCACCTGTGCAGCAGGTGGCTCCTGTGGGCTCTGGCTGCTGGGACACTCCGCCCGTAGGAGGGGTTTTCCTTTGCATCACCAGGCCCCGGTGTCTCCAGGAGAGCTGCTGGAAAGCCGGAGCTGTCACCAAAGCAGAGCTCCACTGCTGCTCAGTGATGCATTTCTCCTGACTTCAGGCATTAAATGTATTTACAGACAGACATTTACAGATGTCAAACCCACCGCCACGGTGCCTGGGAGGTACGAGTGTCCTGCTGCCCCCTGGCTCTGCTCCAGGGATCCCTGTCCCAGCCAGGGCTGGGATGGGGTCCCATTCCTGGCGCAGCTGCTCTGAGCGGGGTCACAGGGCTGTGTTCAAATCCCAGCTGCAGCAGAGCTCAGCCCAAGCAGGACAAAACATCCCCTCCGTGCCCCCAGCCCCTCGCACAGGGCTCAGAGCAGCAGAGCCCACACTCCACTGGGGTGTGAACATCATGCAAGAGGGCCCAGACCCTCCAAAGGCTCTTCCAACGTGGATGATTCCATGATTCCATGAGTCTGTGACCCATCCCAGCCTGCCAGCTGTGGTTGCTGGGCTTTCCTTAACCAGCCACCTGCCCTGACATGAGAACTGGAAGCAGAATCAGGCCCCTGAGGTGGGCGAGGTGCTCTGAGCACACAGAGGCAGGGGCAGGGTTGGGGTTTGATGTCCTGGGACCTGTCACTGATTGGTGAAGTCAGGCTGGGGAAAAGTTGGGAGTTTTCCAGAGGATTTACACCTGGAGAGCTCAGGGGTTGAGCTTAAATCAATTACTTTGAACCAGTGCAGGAGGTGGGCTGGGGGTGAGGCTGAGAATGAGCCCCATTTCATTAGGGCAGAGGTCACCCAGGGGAGAACACCAGCCCAGGATGTCCCCACAGGGCACAAAACTGGATCAGGATGTCCCTGCAGGAGAGGACACCAGCCCAGGGTGTTCCCAGAGGGGATTGTCCCAGCACTGGCGTAACCCAGCGTGTTTCCCTTTCTGGGGTCGTGTCCTTTTGCCTCTGGAATGGGGTTTGTTGTTTTTGGGGCTGCCAAGGCAGTGGTGTTTCTGGGCAGGCTCAGGGACACCCCATGGTGCTTTCCTGTGCTCAGGGCATCCTGGATCATCCCAGCAGGACCCAGGGCTTGGCTGGGCACTCCTGGTGTTCCACTCGTCATGGGTGATCCTGGGTGAGGTTTGGGCCAGGAGCCACCAAGGCCCTGCCGTGCCCTGCTCCCTGCTGACTCCCAGGTGACATTTCCCTGGATCAGCAGCGCCGAGCATGGGGCCTGTCTGCACTTTGGGATCAGCCTGCAGGAGGGGATGAGGACACCTCCTCACCCCCAGGGACGCTGTAAGCCCAGACCCCATTAAATCACGTGCAGATGGAAGGGCCCTGAGTGTCCATCCGAGACTCTGGGGCAGCAGGAGGGATGCAGATCCCCAGGGAGTCTCCCTTTGGACTGTCCCAATCCCCCTGGATCCCACGGCCTGCTCACAGGGCTGCGAGAGTTTTCCCTTGGAGCAAGGGTGTCGCTCCCAGCCGAGCTGTCACTGTGCCATGAGCCTTTCCTGGGAAGCCCCACCACGTCAGACAGATCCTGCACCCTGCAGGATCCATGGATGCTCCTCCTTTCCCTTTTGTTTCAGTTATTTTTTGGTTGTTGTTTTTGCTTTGTTGGTCTGAGCAGATGTTCTACACATCTGGCCACAGCATGTTCGTTCTGCAGGCTCGTCTGTGCTCTGTTGGTGACACAGCAGCAGGGAAAGGAGCAGGGATGTCCCTGCCACACCTTCTGCTGCACAGTCCAGAGGTTTTGGTGCCTTTGCTGCTGCTCAGGGGCACGCTGTGGCTGGGGGCTGCTGGCTGCAGGTCCCAGTGGGACTGGGCAGCCTCAGGATTCCAGTGAGGTGGAATCAGCCTGGGCTTGGGGTGTGGTACAGAATAATCAGTGGGGTTAGGGCTGAGGTTTGCTCTGCACCATGACCTGGGGAAAGCATCTTTCCAACTCACCACGTACCAAAGCTCTGGTGGGGAGTTGTCCCTGAGGAAAGGTGATGATGAAATACTCCTTTATTTTCTGAGTGCAAAGACTTCACAGCCTCAACTGCAGAACGGAAGTATTATCAGGAAACTACAAACCAATAATTTTTGGTTGCTTAAAGAAAGAGATAAGTTGCTCTCTAACAAAAATAAATTAGGAGCATAGGGTAAATCATTTGATTTTCCACCCTGGAGCAGAGAAGTCCATTTTATGTGAGTGTGTGTGGAAAAAAGAGATCCATTTCTGAGCATCCCTGTGTGCTACAGGCCAGCCCACGCTGTCAGCTCCAGCTGAGGGTTTGAACTGCCAGCCTGTGGTGAGCAGGAAAGGAATTATTGCACAGCCCTGTTTCACAGCTCTCTTTTATGGAGACAGCATTGTCTGGAAGCTGTGTCTGCTTCCCTAAATATTCCCTGATAAAGCTGCGGCTCGCTGTTGCAGAAGTGAAACAGGAAATTTATCCAACACCTCTGTGGAGCTGTGGAAAGCAAAGTGCTGGAAGACTGGGAAGTGTAAAAATCATGGCAAGGTACAAAAAGTCCTTGGCCTTGGCTCCAGGCTGTGAAAATTGAGTTCTTTGCTGACATCAATCCCGATTTGCTGTAGTGAGGTGAGGAATTTCTTGATTGCAAAGGCAAATTCCCAAACAAAATTGTCCTCCCGCGCTGTGGTCTGGGTAATAAAGCTCCAAACCAGCTGGCTGCCCTCAAAGCAAACAGGGATTTGGGTTTTTAGTGCATTATCCATCATTTCCAATTATCTGCCTCACCCCTCGGGATGGGAAGGGAGATCCAGGAAGTGAGAAAAAAGGGAAAGGAATACATTCATTTATAGAAACAAATATTTATAGAAACAAAGGTGTTGATTCTCCCATCTTCGGGGGAATGGAGAGAAAAGGGGATCGGGACTGCTGGATCTTATTGGAGAGCTTCTGAGGGGTGCCAAGGGGTGTCCTGAGCCCACTGCCACCGTGGATGGGCTGTCAAGGAGTCACAGAGGAGCCGTGGAGCCCCGAGGGTTTCAGCTGCCGTGGGCAGGTTCCTGCAGCCCCTTCCCAGGGGCTCATCCCCGCAGAAGGGATGGACTGGGAGGGCCACGTGGGGTTTGGGATGTTTGGAGGATTAGGGCAATTACCCAAGGCTTGCAGGGGGCTGCTGGTAAAGAAGGGGGGTCAGCAGGTTATCAGTGTGAGCGAGGGGCTGTATTTCTTCTGTGTCTCTCCGCAGGAGGAAAAGAGCTCATCCGAGTTGGGAAAGCCCCTTCAGCTGCTCCTTCTCAGTGGCACTGTCAGGGTCAGGGACATTCAGGAGTTTTGTGCCCCAGGGCAGTGACTCCTGAAGGAGAGCCGGGCCCACAAAGTTGTTCTCCTCCTGCTGGGACCTGCTGGAGGGCTGAGGGTGGAGCAGGTGGGGCAGGAACAGAACTGAAAGAGAGCTTGGAGCTCCCCAGGGCTGCCAGGGATAACTGATACGAGAAAAAGGGGAACTGCTTCGTTTGGCTCCCTCTGTTTGGGGAAGTGGGAGGGAAAACTCCCACTGCAAGTGTCTGTGGATGCTGAGGAAAGATCCAGAGAAGCACGTGCACAGTTCAGGAGGAGGAGGAGGAGCAGGAGGAGGTTTCCTTTGAGCATGGAAAGAGGCAGCCTCAGCCAGCTGGAGGAGCCGTGGCCCTCCCAGGATCAGGATGCCCTTTCCCTGCATCCATAAGCCCTGGGATGTGCCCCAGAACAGGGCAGCCAGGGCTGGGCAGCACCAGGGAGCTGCAGAGCTGCCGAGGCTTCTCTGCGTGCAGCCCAGACAGCCACGACTCCCACTCCCAGGGCCTTCCTCCATCCCCCATGGAAGTGCTTTCCCCCACCTCCCAGGAATATGCTCTCCTCCATTTCCCAGGAAGATATTTTCCTCCATCCCCCAAGAAGACGCTTTCCTCCATGTCCCCGGGAAGACGCTTCCCCTCACTCCTAAGGAGATGTTTTCCTGAATCTCCCATAGATGCTTCTTCCCTTACGTCCCACAAAAATGCTTTTCCTCCACCTCCAACGAAGATTCTTCCCTCCACCTCCCATGGAGACGCTTTCCTCCACCTTGCCCATCCTCGTCCCCTGTCCATGAGGAGACAGAGGGGTTCTGTGACACCCCGGGGGAGCTGGAGGAGCAGGGGGCCTCAGCCCACCCCGCGGATCCATCCGGAGCTGCGCTCCCTGCGCCCGGCTCCCAGCTCAGGATCTCTCTGAAATGCTGGCATCTTGTGGCAGCTTGGGAAAACAACATTTCTACTGAGGCCAAAGCTGCTGCTTCGAGAAATCCCTGGTTGTTTCGGGTCCCGATGGATGGGGACGGAATTCTGGTGAGAGAAGAGAGAAACCGGGTGCATTTGTTCGGGAGAAGAGGGGATGTGGAAGTCCTGCTCCTCCCACCCTCCTGCTCTTGCAGCAGCCCTGTCTCTTTCAGAGGATGTGGTTATCAAACAATGAAATTCTGACATGGACTGTGATCCCCATTCCTCCTCCGTGCCATATTTTGCCCTGCCTGTGGTCTCTGGGCCGGGAGGTTTTGTCAATCAGCCGAGGAGCTGAGACCACATGAGACATTTTCCCTCATCCTGGAGATCTCTCTCATCTGATTTTGGAAGATCTGAGTGAGCTGAGATTTGATGGCAGCTCTATCCCCTCCAGCCAATGCCAGATAGGGGTGAAAAATCTCTGTGGGTTTGGCTCAGATCTTCTCCAGCTCCTTTTGCCAGACGGACTCTCGGCCAAGCTCAGCTGCAATGTTGGCAATCCTCGTCCAGCAGGGGAAAGGCTGTTCAATCCATTGGAACAAGCGAGTTTCCACAGCTGCAGTTTCAGGTGGATTCACCCAGGTTCTCAGGGGGTGCCAAATCCCCTCCCTCAGAGCCCTCCTGGAGGCACAAATTCTTATCTCAGAGCATTAAATCACCAGGAGCAGCTCCCACCCCCCTGCTCTGCGCCGCTCCTGGCAGGGACCCACTCTGGGATGCTCCAGGAGCTTCTGTGGCCCTCGCTGCTCTGAAAAATGATTTGGGGACCTGGAGCCCTTTAATAAAACAGGAAATGTCAAATATTCCAGAGATATAGATAACCCAGGAGAAGCAGGCTACGAGAACATCTGGTTCTGCACACTCCTGTACGGTCTGATGGCACCAGGACAGGATCTGGGAGAGATCCCAGCTTCTGTCCATAGCAGGACACTCCGGGGTGTCAGCAGGGAACCCCAAGTCTGTCCAAGCACAAGTTCCCTGTCGGCTCCAACGGGAATGCAGGATTAAGATGAGCACAGGGAGGGGACACACGTCCCGTCTCCAAGGCAAACCCCACTTGTCAGCAGCTCTCCCAAAGCCTTTCCCTGCTCCCCCGTGCTCAGTGTCCTGTCCAGGCGGGCTGAGCGTGGCCAGGGGCTGTCCCACTCCGGCGCTGAGGGGTGTGAACTCAGAAAAGCTGGAAAGGATGAGGCAGCCCCGGGTGTCTGTGTCTGTCTTGATAAGCCAGCAGGGCTGGGAGCAGTGGGCTCTTCCCTGCTCCTCCAAGAGGATGGGAAAGAGACTGGAGGAGCCATGGATTAATAGGGATTGGGGGAGTTCTGGGGGTGTTTTCTGCAGAACTTCTGCTGGCCTGGCAGCCCGTGGGGGCTGGAAGGAGCAGGGTGGCTGAAGGCTCCCAGGGAGGATTTCTTGTGTGCATTGGCAAAACGTGCTGGGAATTTTTCTGTGAAAAATAACCAACTTCTAAGGAATGCGTTGAGGGAATGTTTTCACAGCCACAATGGGCTTCAGAAGAAAATGCTCGTAGAGAAAAGACCAACTTAAGGTACCTCAACTGCAACATTGGAGAGAACAGATACACCTGGGGGCAAATCCTTCTTCTGTGAGCGCTCTGTGCGTTATTTGAGGGGGGAGGCAGCCTGGGAGCCATCCTTTACCCAGAGAGGCTTCTGACATGTAAGCCCAGCTCTAAATCACTTCCTCCTTTATTAGAAATAACCATTGGCACAAGCTGCCACGGGAAGTGATGGATTCTCCATCTCTTAAAGTCTTTAAATCAAGACCGGATGCCATTTTGGAAGTGATGTGGAGCCAGGCAGGAGCTCAGTGCAGGAATGAGGGGATGGACTCATCTGGCCTGCGTTAGACGGGAAGTCAGCCTGGATAATCTATGGTCCTCTCTGGCTCGGAGGTCTGTGGAAGTTCAGATCTGCAGCCAAAGTGGGAGGCTCCTCACATGCCTTCGACAGAGCAGCGCCCTGGGGTGCGGGAAAGCCTCTGAACCGCCTGGAAAGCTCCCAGGACCTGCAGATTTATCCTCACTGGTACCTGAGGCAGTGTCATTTCCCAGGAAATGATCTCTGCTCTGGACTTGGTTCACTCTACCCCCAAAACCCTCCGGATGTTCCAGCTTCCTGCTCCCAGGTTGGGCACTCAATGATTGCCAAAGGTTCTCCACCATCCATCCCTTCCCAGCTTTTCAGCACTCGGAGGTGGCTCTCCTCTACCCTCTCATCCCAAGCAAACTCATAATAATTAAACTCGAGCTAATCACAGCAGCAGGAGAAGCTGGTGCAAACTCCCCAGCCCTGCAATAGTGGCCAAAAGGAGACGAGCTTGGAGAACTTATTTTTGGCTCTTCCCAGCACTCAGGAGATGGATGTGGAAAACAAGCCAGGAAAGCCAGGAGGGAAGGAATCCACTGAGCTCAAACTGAAGATGAAAAGCTCAACCCAGGTCTGTTCACAGCAACTTTGTGCTCCAGGTCATGCACAGATGAAGCAAAAAGCACAGAGACCAAAGTATGAGAGTTTGGGAGACTTAATCCTTGGACACGTTCACCATGATTTAATAGGAAAAGAACATCTCACTTGTGACTTCTGCATCCCTGGAGGAGAAAAGGGGATAGAAAAGGAGCCTTTATTCCACCCTGAGACTGTCTGCACCTGCCAGATCTCGTGATGGAAGGTGGTTTGTGCTGCCCTTGGCTGGGCTAGCTCATCCCTCCCTTCCCGGGGTGTGGGGGGCTCCAGCCCCATCCCTCCCTTCCCGGGAAGTCGGGGGGCTCCAGCCCCATCCCTGCTCTTCCCGGGAAGTCGGGGGGCTCCAGCCCATCCCTCCCTTCCCGGGAAGTCGCGCTCCAGCCCTTGCAGTGCGGCCGGACAGCGGCAGGCGGCTCCCAGGGACGCTGCTGGCTGCAGGCTTTAACAAACCCCAGGAACACAGGGGAGCCGAGTGTCACTTCAGAGAACAGCGAAATGTGAAGTCCGTGCATACATTCAGCCCTGGAAAAAAAGGAAAATACATCAAAAAATAACGAGAGATGCTGGGAAATGCTGCAAGTGATGACACGCACCTGGAGCGCTCCCGGCTGTGCTGCAACTCGAGGCTTTTCATGTAGGATTAAGTCTTTAAAGTGAAGTCGACAGTTTAAAACTGCCCTAAAGAGCTCGGATCCACCTGAACCTTCCAAACAAGCAACTCCATCAGTGGAGAAATGCCTCTACATTTCCTCCTCTTTTTCATTTAATTTAAACAAAACCATAACGTTGTAAGCCAAGTGCTCGTGCTGATGGTTGAGAGCTTGGAAGTGGCGCTGATGGAATGCTGAGAGCAAGGGGAAGGGAGAGGGGGTAAAATGTGTTATTTCATTACCTGGGCAGAGAGAGGGAGAGAGAGGAAGGAAGGAAGGAAGGAAGGAAGGAAGGAAGGAAGGAAGGAAGGAAGATTGGTTGGTTCTGATTTTTAGGCGTAGGAATGGAGGGACTTTGCTGTAACACCAGTGACAATTAGATTAGCTCTTGCTTTGAGTTGGAAAATGGGCTTTTAGTGCAATTCAAATAAATGTCGACGATGTGTGTGTGTTTGCTGGAGGGGGAGCACTGGCAGCGTCTGGCACTGAGCCTGGGGTTTTGCTGAGCTCAGGAGACCCAGCAGAGACTCTGCCAAGCAATGGGTGACAGTGGACAAATCCTCCCTTCCCTCGTGCTCCCATTTCCAGCTGAAAAATGAGGATAACAAAATCCGTGAAGGAGCCACTGGCTTGTGCTGGGGATGAGAATTACAGCAGAAACGGGGCTTTGTCCTGGGCTGTCTCCATGGATTCTGCTGTGTATGGATGCCCTGCATGGACCTGGCCAAGTCAGTGGATCCCTGGCAGTGTCCAAGGCCAGGCTGGATGAGGCTTGGAGCAACCTGGGACAGTGGAAGGTGTCCCTGCCCATGGCAGGGGTGGAATGAGATGGGCTTTAAAGCCTCTCCCAACCCAAGTCCTCCTGGGACTCTGTGATCCCTCGACGTGCTGGGGTGCTCCAGCTTTGCTCCCTGAAGGTGCCTGCCCTGGCACTGCTGTTCTCAGAGCCGGACTCTTGACCTCTCCCTGCAGCTCCGCTCCCGACGTTTGGAGAGTCAATCCCGTCCTTTCCGACGGAGGGGTGAGAGCGCTTCCCTGCCCTACAGATGTGCTGCGGAGATAAACAGCCCGAAGGCTCTGAGCTCCTCCAGATGCTGCGAGGGGGAAAAAACAACCCAGCAGAGCAGGACAAAACCCCACCTGGGCGCTCCCGACCCGATCCCCGGCAGCACAAACCCCAGGGCAGCACAGGGATTTTGCCAAAGCCGGGAACCTGCTTGGGCACAATAAATTTCTTCTGTCGGAGGAGCGCGGAGCCTCCTTGATCAGCCCCGGGGAGCTCACGGGAGCAGCGGGGAAGCCTGGGCGAGGATCGCCTTCGGGAGGCGTCCTTGTGCTTCCCGAGCTGCTCGGAGGCGCGGCAGGGGCGCAGCGGTCGCTGCTGGTCGGAGCGGAGCCTCTCTCGAACCCGGGAGCTGCGGCTTTCAGGGGAGGCGCTGCCGCCCCGCCGCCGTGAGCTCAACTCGAGAAGCGCTTCTAGCGGGGAACTACAAGGGTTTGGGGCTGGGAAGATGCAAACCCGGCTTTCAGGATGCCGGAATGGCAGCAAGCTCTGGGCTGCCGTGCTGCCAATGGCTGCGCTGAGAGTCTGAGCTCGCTGCCTGTGGGGTGTGGGGCTACCCCGACCCCAGCGGGGTCTGACGCGAGACGGGGTCCCTAAAAGGATGTTGTTTCCTCTCTGGGATGGGGGCTGGGGTCATGTCCGCTCCCCACGGGGTGGTTTGCAGGGCTCTGGGTCACTCTGGGTGGCTGCCCTCTGCTCACCCTGCAGCGTGGCCTCGGCAGCGGGGGGATACCTGCTCTGAGTGGAGGGAGGGGCAAGTGGGAGTGCCTGGGAAGGACTGAAGGAAAGGTAAAAATAATCTGGAGAAAGCTTAAGTCTCAGCCCCAACCCCCCTTATTTCTTCCCCCAGGGCTGCATTCCCTCCTGGCATCCCCTTCCCCAGCTTGGGAAGCAGCTCTGGCAGTGCTTGGATCCTTGCTTGAGCCTTACAAATTTGTGATATTTCTGAGCAGGATCTTGGAATTCCAGAATGGTTTAGGTTAGAAGGGACTTAAAGCTCATCCAGTCCCACCCCTGCCATGGGCAGGGACACCTTCCACTATCCCAGGATGCTCCAAGCCCTGTCCAACCTGGCCTTGGACACTGCCAGGGATGGGGCAGCCACAGCTGCTCTGGGTACCCTGTGCCAGGGCCTCCCCACCCTCTCAGAGAAGAATTTCCTCCTGATTTCCAACCTGAAACTCCTCTCTCTCAGTTTCAGGACTCCTGTGAAAGCACCAGAGGCAGCTGGGGGGACACAGCTCTGTTTGAACTCTGCCCTTGATGAGAACCAGTGGGATTCTCACCAGTGAGGCAGAGTGAAAGCAGGGCCTCGGCGGTGGCTCCTCGTTATTGAATTGCTCCTGATTCTCGGCAGTGTCCCAAGGCTGCCAAGGGCTGCGTCCATCACACAGTAAGATAACAGCCATCATAATTAATAAACTCTAATGGGAGCGCACAGAAGCCAGAGCACAGGTGAATGACAGGGGCACAGGAGCCTTTTAACATCCCCAGGGCTGACCCTCCACTGCCCTCAAAGCCAAACGCACCACAGGTATCTTCATGAAATCCAGGAATGGATGGCTTGGGTGGGAAGGGACCTTAAATTCCATCTCATTCCATCCCTGCCATGGATGGGGACACCTTCCACTATCCCAGGTTGTTCCAAGCCCCGTCCAGCCTGGCCTTGGACACTTCCAGGGATCCAGGAGCAGCCACAGCTGTTCTGGGCACCCTGTGCCAAGGTCTCACCACCCTCAAAGGGGAGAATTCCTTCCCAAAATCTCATCTATCCCTGCCCTCTGGCAGTGGGAAATCATTCCCCCTTGTTCTGTCCCTCCAGGCCCTTTGCCAAATTCACCCTTTTCCTCTCCAGCTCTCCTGGAGCCCCTTTAGGCCCTGGAAGGGACTGAAAGGTCTCCCTGGAGCCCTTTCTTCTCCAGGCTGAACAATCCTAATTCTCTCAGCCTCTCCTTGCAGGAAAATAATTTCCACATTCCCTTGCACTGCATCCCCATACCAAGAGGGCAGCTGAGATTCCCAGGCTGCCACACTGGGAACTTCCATGGATTTGCTGTTCCAGGTTAGTCTGGAATGGGCCAGATCCCCCTGGGGTGCCAGGTTGTCCTCTCCTTTCCTGCTAACCCCACCCCAGAGCACCCCTGGCCTCTGTGGGAGCACGGCCAGAGGAGATGGGGACAAAGGGAGGGTTGGTGGCCACTGGCACTGGGAGAAGAGGGTCAGTCAGGGCACTGGAACTTACCCCAACGCACAGTGAGCGTCATCGCGGCCGTGCCGGGTGAGGCCGGGGCCGTGTCCCTGGAGAGGAGAGCTGGCTGCCAGCAAAAATCCTCTTAGCAACAATTAACGGCACCTAATTACTCTTTCTTTTGTCTTTTATTTAGCAACAGGGCTCAGCCCAGGAAGCCCCAGCTTCCACTGTCGGAGTGTTTTGACTCGGGATTGCAAAGGGCTCATTTCTTCCACAAACACACCAGCAAATTCCTCAAGCTCCTGCAGGTCCCCTCCTGCCCCCCAGTACCCCCAGGGTGTCACAGGGACATATCCTGCACCATCAGCAACTCCTCCTCTGCCTTGTGTCTTGCCATCGCCCGAGATGGAGAAATTCCCTGCCCAGATCCCTTTTTCCCAGAGCTCTGTGTCTGCCCCATGGAAGAGAGCCCCCAGCTCAGAGGGGTGTGGAGAAAAGGTTCTGCTAAGACAAACCAGCAGCTCCACTCTTGGTTCCTACTGGGAACCAGAGATAAAAGCAGGAGAAAAGGGCCTGATCCATCCCTGGGATCCTCTCCGAGCTCCCAGAGCTACAGCACTGGGATTTCCTGACCCAAAGCTGGTTTCTTTAGCAGCCCTGGGTGGACATTTCTTCCTTGAATTTCTGGAGCTGGTTCCTGATCCCATGTCAGCCTTTCATCTCTCCTGGCAGTTTCCAATGGCATCTCCTTTATTGTCCTCCTGGGGTGGATAAATGACCTTGAGGGCAGAATACAGCAAGATCTGGCTCCTGGCTGCAGGCACAGCATCACTGCAGGTCAGGGATGAAGGACTGGGAGCACCTCCATGGGGGCAAAGGACCACAAGGATCTGTTTAAACTTGGAAAGAGCAGCCCGAGGCTGAGCATCAGTGTGGGCCGGCATGAGCAGGAAGAGGTGTCTGGGATGTGGAAACAGGGTTTATTGGGAAATGGTGAGGGATAACCACAAGCCAATCCATGCCAGAGGAAGAGGCTGCAGGGACTCTTTGTGCCCAGCAGTGTGCATGGAAACGGGAGCAAGAAGTTCTGCTCCCAGGGATTAGGGGTGAAACAACATTTGGGGAGGATGGGAGGCAGAATGGGGATGAAAATGGGGCCAAACTCTGCGCCGGAGCTGAGGGCAGGACAGTGACTCCTCCTCTGCCGTGGAGAGGGCACGGGAGGGGACCAGGGCAGGGCAGCGGCCACACGGGCCGGCAGGAAGAGGCAGCTAAAATAAGCGGAGGGGTGGAAAAGGGAGGAGAGAGTATCGGGGAGATAACAGAAAGGTTAGAGAGGAAAGGCAGAGGAAGTGAGCTGAAAACAGCCTGGATGTCACGGAAAGGTGAAGCCGTGCCTCCCGCCCAGCGCCGTGACCAGCCCAGCCCTGTCGTGATGCTCGGGGCTGATTCAGACACACCGAAATCTGCACTCTGCCCTCCCCTTGCCCCCCGGCAGCGACCCGGGGGCACCTGGAAATCATCCGTGCCGTCCCCTGGGCTGCCGAGGGCAGGACGCAGGCAGGGGCACCGCCTGTGCCGGCCAGGCTGCCCCTCTCCCGAGGGAATGCCTGTTTATTCCCTCCAGAGGACACGCGGTGTGTCACTGGCTTTCGGGAACGAATCCCGAATCCATGGTTGGCTCCATCCCTTTCTACGTGGGATGTTTTTTATTTCCACGGCTCATCCCGGTACGGGAACAGAGCCGCTGCAAGCTTTGCTGCTGCTGCTTCC
Organism: Tichodroma muraria; assembly: GCA_013390105.1. Classification (NCBI taxonomy): domain Eukaryota; kingdom Metazoa; phylum Chordata; class Aves; order Passeriformes; family Sittidae; genus Tichodroma; species Tichodroma muraria. The sequence goes on from WAAG01006078.1 coordinate 91,077, forward strand.
ACCTGATCGCAAGCCAGTGAAACCCTCGGGAGGGATTTTGTGTTTGCAAATGCGGCGCAGGCTCGGGGCTCAGCCCCCAGGTGCCATTACCTCATGGTTGTTTGCGCGGGCTGGGAATAACCCGGCAGCTTTCGGAGTCAGAGCCCTGCCAGACACCTTTTCCCTGGCTGCGGTCCCAGCGGCAGCACCCCAGCGCCGGGGATGGAGGAGGGAGGGTGGAGAGTGGAGGACAGAGGATGAAGGATGGAGAGTGGAGGATGGAGGACGGAGGGTGGAGGATGGAGGGTGGATGATGCTCTTTGGCCCCCACGCTTTATTCCCATTTCCTGGCTGCCAATCTTGATTTAACTCCTCGGGCTCTGCATCACGACACGGCCGGGGGGGATGAGCTTCGTGGGCTCGGAGAGGGGCCGGAGCTGCAGCAGCTGGAGGGAAAGGAAGGGGAGAGGAGCAGAGAGATAAAGCCCCCTCCCAGCAAGGCTGTGCTGCAGCTGATAAGATCCCTGACGGGCTGTAATGGGAGCCCTGGCTGGCTGCTTCCTCACAAAGTCATGACTCAGGGATAATGTTCACATCCTCCAAACGGCGAGGGAGCTAAAAATACAGCCAGGAAAATGAGAATGAGCGAGCGAGCATGAATGAGAGCGTGAGTGAGAAATGCACTGGGGAAAAGAGAGAGGAAGCATGAATGAAAGAGCCTGGGAGAGAGAGAGAGAGGGAAAACAGCCGGAGCCGTCCAAGTTTCCAAGCTGCAAAGCTTTGCCTGCAATCAGCGCTCTGGCAAAGGCAGCCTGCAGGAATGTAAATCCAGCTCGGGAATTCGGCTTTGCAGGCAACACTCCTGGCAGCACATCCCTGTCACCTGGGGCACGGGACACCCCGCTCCGACCGCGGGGGGCACTCAGGAGACCCCTCATGCCACCCATGCCCCAGCACCGGGGTGCTCTGCCCACTGGGGTGCACCCGAACACACAAGGACGTGCTTGTGTGCCCGTGCACAGGTGCAAACTCATTCCAGCTCTCCCATGGATCCTGGGTAGATTCCCTGGGAAGGAGAGATGCACCTCTGCCCTCGGTGTGGCTCCTCACCAGGGTGGGGTGGCCCTAGGGCGCCCCACTGCTCCCTCAGCCCAGTTTCTCCATCGATTCCTGTGGTTTTTCCCAGTTTTGCTGTGAGTCCCTGCCCTCCCCCGTGCGAGCCCCAGCACCTGCACACAGCCCCGAGCTCATTCTCCTGGAAAGACAAATGATTTTGCCCCCCACTGCTGCCCTCTCATCTCACAGACATCCCTTTGGAGCTGAAATGTGTTTGACAGCTTTATCCCAGTGCTGGGGTTCCACCACAGTGCCCCCGGCGCTGGGCACTTGCCCCCATCCCCTACAGCTCCCCTGCTGCTTTGAAGCCAGGATTGGTAAAGGATCCTTGGAGCAGGTCTTCAGGGTTTGGAGACCCCCTTTGCCTGGAGGAGAAGGTGTATTCCAGAGCAGGATGGTAACAAGTGGCTCTGAGTGCTTGGGAAGTGCCCGAAACGCTATTTTCTCTCTGGCTTTGGTGGGATTGAGAGGAATCTCCCGGGGAAAGCAAAGCCCCTTCCAAGGAGACTGAGGAGATCAGTCTCAGAGAGGTTTCTCCACCAAAATGCCATTTTCTGGAGTCTCCTCTCCCCCACCCTCTCACGGGCTGGGGCAGGGGGTGGCTACTCCTGCCTGCAGTGCCCGAAGAGGGCTGGCAGGGAACGATCCCCCGGCACATCCCGTGTCCCGGCACATCCCATCCCCCGGCACGTGCCGGAGCCTTGCTCCAGTTATTTCCTCCTGGGGATCCGCCTGATCTGACACAGGCCCTCGCCTGCCACTTCCTCACTCCTAGATTTTGTTGTGAGCTTCTTTTGTCCAAGATTTCCCCGGCCAGGCTGGGCTGGGTTTAGCTGGGCTGGGCCGGGCTGGCAGAGGGATGCTGCGGAATGGGCTGGCGGCAGCGAGTGTGCCCAGCCCGGGGCAGCCCAGGGCTCTGCCAGAGCCTTGGACACACACTGCCCGTGCTCCACACATCCTCGGGAGCAGCTCTGCGGAGCTGCGGGGGTGCTGCGCTCAGGGGGATGCCGGGCCAAGGCAAAAAGTTGGGGAAAAAGGTTCATGGCTGATGGGAATGCGTTGCCTGGGAATTCCTGGCCCCAGCCCCTGGTGTTGCTACAGGGGCTTTGTGGCAGAGCCCCTCATGACAAATGTGATGAGAAACCCTGAGGGACAGGAAGGGCTCTGCCACCACCTAATTGGGATTTACTTAAAAGGAGCAAATCCAGCCCGACCTGAGCTAAATCCATAAAAAAAGCGCAATTCTTTCCCCTCCCCCCCTCCCATCCCCCAGCCCTCACAGGGATAGGGATGCACGCTCCTAAGTGACGTTTTAGGGCAGTAAATAAAATAGGATTGCTGGCTCCTGAGCCGTGTGGCTCCGACAGGCAGTGAAGGGCTCCTGCCGGCGGGAAGTCGCGCCCGGCCGCTGTCTGGGCGCTGGATGCCCGCGGGTCACCGAGGGACGAGCACGGCCGGGTTAATCCAAGCCCGATCCCAGATGGGAAGCGAGATTAGGTCCTTCTCCGTCATCGCTGCCGGGCCCGGCGCTCCTGACAAAGGCCCCGAGGGTGAGCCTGGTGCTGATCCAAGGAGCCAATTTTAGAGCCCGCTCTCTGCAGACAATCTCCGATTGTTTGGGCTGGTTTGAAGCTTTTCCCAGCCGCGCCGTCATCGCATCCTGTGACTTGGCAGGAAAGGCCTCTGCGCACAGACCCCGCTGCCAAGGAGCCTGCGAGGTGTGACAGCGTGGGCTGCACGTCCCCCGTGGGGCTGCACATCCCTCCAGGGGCTGCTCATCCCTCCAGGGGCTGCTCATCCCTCCAGGGACTGCTCGTCCCTCCAGGGGCTGCTCATCCCTCCAGGGACTGCTCGTCCCTCCAGGGACTGCTCGTCCCTCCAGGGGCTGCTCATCCTCCCTGGGGCTGCTCATTCCTCCAGGGGCTGCTCATCCCCCCCTGCCAAGGGCTGCACGTCCCCCCAGGGAGGGGCTCTGTGGTCTCTGTGGAGCAGGGAAGAGCAGGGAAGAGCAGGGAAGAGCAGGTTTCTCCAGGCAGGGGATGGCCTGAGACTGGCAGTGGACCAAGCACAGATGTGGCAGCTCAGGGCCACCCACGCCAGTGCTGGGGATGCTGCAGGTGGGTGGAGGTGGCTGCAGCTGTGGGACACCCCGAGGAGCTCAGCTGGACAATGGGATGCTGGAAGGAGAAGGGAATTTTCTTCTGGGCTGGGGGAAAAGCCAGTACAACGGAGCACAACTCCTCTTCCTTCTTTTCCCGCTAAATAACCTTGGTTTTCCTCCTCCACAGCTTCCCTGTGCACTCCCAGCCTCGCTGCACCCCCTTCCCAGCCCCCCTTCACCCAGGCAGATCCAGCCCTGCCCGTGGCTTTTCCCTCTGGCTGTCAGCAGTTCCGCCAGCTCCCTCTCGGAATGGGAAGCGACCAAAGCATGCAGAGATACCTGAATCTGCCATCCACCCTCTCCTTGTCTGGACTCAAGATGTTTCAAAGCTCCCCCTTTCTATTTCCATCCTCATTGTCATCCTCCTTTGAGAGGAAGGTCTATTATTCCCCTCCTCCTTTTCTCTCTACAAAAATGGGACATTGTTTCTTCTTTCTTTGATTTAAAAGCCAAAAACAGTTATAGGAAACTGTTCAGCAGATGTTTTACAGTATGAACCTAGAGAAAAAAAATTAAAGAAAAAATGAAAGCTCTTGGATTTTGCTTGAGGAGCTAAATTTAGCCTAATACTTCCTCCCATTCAGGGTTTGTGTTGGCATAGGCGAGGCATAGGTTTGAGCACTTTGATTGTAGTATTTATTTTATTTCTCTCATTTGCTGCATCCTTGAAAAGCTGGAGCTAATGAAGCTCATTGAGGGAGGAGGTGAATGCAGCCTGAGCTGGGTCTCAGCGAGGTTCCTCTCAGCCCACAGGATGGGATTGAAACAGAATAATTCCTCATCCCGTTTGCAAGGCTTGTCCGTGCCCATGGCAGTTCCCAGGGGGGGGCTAAATGAGATTAAATTCCCAGCTGAGGTTGGTGGATTCTCAGGGGGAGATTTACAGGCACTGAAGGAGCCGGCGCTGGAGCCCTGGCTCCTCTCGGTGTGCTGGAAATGGCACTCGCTGATTTCTGGAAACAGCATCAGTCAGCACTGCCAGAACTCATCCCATAAACCTTCCCCAGGCTGGGCTCCTGCAGCCCTCAAAAGGCCCAGGACGGTACCAGCTGAGTCCTTCTGAGCAAGGACAGGACATTGTCCCAGTGGGGCGTGCTCCTCCTGCCACCAGGAGCAACACCCGGAGCCATTGCTGTGTGTGGGAATTCCCTGCAGGGCTGGAAAAGGCTGGCCAAGGACAGCATTCCCCCTGGGAAATCCATTCCCTGCCATCCATGGGCACCACCATCCCCAATGCTTACAGGACCATGTGGCACAGCAGATCCCATTGGAAAAAGGGAGGAAAACCGTGTTTGGATCTCTCCCAAGGGACTGGGAGGAAGCTAATACTGTGCTATCACTGCCTGGTGAATGCTGGGGGAGTTTCCCTCTGGGAAAAGCCTTTGGAGCAGGGCTGACAGCCCAGTGATGCTGCTCATGGCTCCTTCCATCACCCTCCCTGTGAGTCGGGCTCCCCTCCTCGCCCACTCTCAGCCTGAGCCAAAATCTCCATATCCTGCTGTGGGGCATCCAGATGGAGCTGCCAACTGTGCCTGGGAATATCCAGGGAAAACCTGCATCTTTCCACGGGTTGGCACTCTGGATATGTGCCGTAGGGTTTGGATTTAGGCATGGACCCTGCAGATAGGGGAACGACGGGTAAACTTTGGAGTTATGAATCAGGCTGCCTGGAGAATCTGTGAATGCCCCATCCCTGGAAGCGTTCCAGGCCAGGTCAAACAGGGCTTGGAGCCACCTGGGATAGTGGAAGGTGTCCCTGCCCATGGCAGGGGTCACACTGGATGGACTGGATGATCCATCTTTAAGGGATGGACCCTTAAAGGGCTTTAAGGTCCTTTCCATCCCAAACCATTCCACGAGTCTATGACTTGCCAGCAGAAGAAACCAGGGGTTATTCAAGGCAGAGAAGATTCCTGTTAATGAAGATACAGATCCAGCAGTTAACCCAGGGATCCTCTGCAAAGTTCCTTATCACAGCGGAGAGCCAAAAGGGATCAAAAGTAAAGTCTGTGGTTGCTCTCCATTGGAAGTTTTCCATCAGGAAAAGGCACACTGGGATCTTTTTTCCAGGGCTGTGAACCCGGAGTGTCTCCCCTGGCATGGAAGGTGGAGGTGGGCAGGGAGGGATTAATCAGCACTGGGACACGGGATTGAATGTGGCACTAGGCATCCCTGGCAGGGATCTGGGCTGTGAACTGGGACTGGGAATCCAGGATGTGTTTCCAGACATTAATGGCTTGTTTGTTGTCTAAGAGGGTGAAAAACCAGAGAAAATCCGAGGCCCAAAGGACCTGTTTGATTCCAATAGGGCACTGTTAGTGCAGCCTGCGCTGGAGAGCCGGGCAATTACCAAGGCAAACTGCCCCAAATCCATGGGCTTGGCTCTGGGGGGTGGCAGGATAAAGCTCTGATTCATGGACACATCTTTGGCTTCTTTCTTTAGGATCTCTGTATGTTACACATGCAGACAAGCAGGAATGTCATTTTTTCCAGACTGCTTTTTGCATAAATTAGGATTGTTTGCTGTTCATCAGCTCACCCCGCCGTGACCCCTCCCTCCAGCCCTCCCGTCCCATTCCTCTCCCCTACTGAAACCCCACGGCTCCACACTGGCTCTGGGAAGGGGGAAGGCAGGCTGGTCACTCCCAGCTGGCTTTTTTGGGAGCTGCACTGAGGGTGGGCAGGTTAATGAAGCGCCCAGAGCAGGCTGCAGGACAGAGGGAGGGGTTTTCCCTCTCCGGGTGGGTGTGCCTGCTCCTGCCATCCCGAAGGATGGATCCTGGGGTAGGATCATGCCCTTGGGGTTCTGCAGTGCTGCCTGGGAGATGTGAAGTGCTCCACGAGGCAGCCTGGATCCGAGCAGGCTGCTCAGCCTCGGCTGATAAATGGCATGCTGCTGCTTCCCCTCCCACCCACACACTTCCACTTTCACTTCACATGTGGGACCCAGCCCTGCAATTCCCAGTCCGGCCATAAATAAACCCTGCAGCACCAGGCAGCCACGGGGCTGGATGCGACTGGGGTGGATTCAGCCAGAACGTGCCTTATTTAGCCCCTTTCTTCCTCTGGAGCTCTGGGTGTCCTTCATGGAGGGGACGTCACACCCTGGGGATGTCACCTGTGTCCTGTTATCCTGCCTGAGCTCCCCTGACAATTGACAGAGGAGACAAAGGAGAATCTGTCCAAACACCCTCGGTGCAGCTCAGGAATTAAATATGAAAAGACACAGCTGTTCCCAAAGCCAAATCCTTGTCACAGACAAACTTTCCTTGACCTGGAACCATGTGGAAAATAAACAGAGAGGTAAAGGACATGTTAATAACTCATTTCCACAAAACCCAGCCTCACTCTTTTGCTACTGGAATTTTTCCCTCTGCTGCTCGCTCCCGTAACAAAAAGTGTTTATTAAGGTACAGATCATTTTGCATTGGTTTAGATATGCAAATAAAGCATTGAAAAATGTCCAGCTTCTGTTCCACTGGGAACATATCACACCTTCCCTGCCCTATGGGAGAACCAGGATAATATTTCCTTAGCTGAGTGCATCCCTGGCATTCCTGGGTGGATGGTGGGACCCAGGCGGGCTCAGCTCCCACCTTGGCCCTGCTAAGGTCATGACACCAACCACTGAACCATCGCTGTCCTTGTGTCTGTCAGCTGATGGAGAACACAAAGGTCACTTTGAGACTCGGAAAATGCCTCAGGAAAAGGAGAATTTATCAGTTCCCCACAGAACCCAATGCAGAGAAATCTCTTCATTCCTATGTCACCCATGTCCTTTGTCTTCCTCCACCCCACTCAGTGGCATTTCTGATGGGAAGAGATGTGAGCCACGTAAGGAGAGTCCAGGGACTCAAAGGATGAGCTGAGCTGGGCTGGAGTTGAGCCATGAGTCCTGAAAAATGGGGATGGAACCTGGGATCACCTCTGGGGAGCAGGAGCTGGTTCATGGGTCAAGCTGAGACCTATGCTGGCCACTGCTCCCGGGTGTCCCTGTCTGGGGGGAACGGACCCCACGAGGCCTCCAGAACCGCCCTGAGCAAGCCACATGCAAAACCTGGGCTCTGCTTTACAGCCCCTCCTGCAGATGCTGCTCCAACCCCTGGCCCAGGGAATATGGGATGGAAAGTTCTCTGTGACCATCCAAGTGTTCCCCCAGCACTTCCAAGGATCCACCACTGACCTTGTCCCCAAGTGCCACATCCACTCTGTTAAACCCCTCTGTGGAGGCGGGTAGGCCTAAGGAGACAGGGTCCATTGAGGTTCCGTGGAGGGATGAACCCTGATCCCAAGAGATCTCACAGTCAGGGGGAGAAAGTGGAGCCTCTCCCAGCATTCCTTTCTGTTTATGTAAATGTAGCCCAGTTCTACCTCCCTGGCTGGCCTGTTGCCCTCTCCACCCCTCTGCTCCTTATATGCTCCTAGAATGTTCTCCCTCCCCTGCTTTCCCATTGGCCCCATTTTGCCGCAGTGCCCCGCCCCGCTCCCCATTGGCTGTAACCCTTTGCCCCGCCTCCGTACCGCCCCTGAGCCCTCAGCCCATTGGACCTGATGCTCTGCTCCGCCCTCCCTTCCCTCTACTTAAAGCCTGCACCCTCCCTTGGTCCCTGTCTTTGTCCCTGGAGTCGTGCTCGTGTTGGTGGGATAAGCCTCCTCCGTGGAGCTCTGTACGGAGCTCCTTCCCGTCTCTCTGCCGTCAGGGATCACAGAGGGCTGGCTGTGCTGTGGGTGTGCGTGTGCCGGTGCCTCCGGGCGCCTTCCCCAGGGAGACGCTTCTGGAAGGTCGTGGTGCCGCTGCCTCTTGCCCCGCGGCTGACCGGTGGTGTGCGACACCCGCCAGCCGTGGGGCTCCATCCTTAGGAGCTTCTTTGCTGCTCAACCCTTCTCCAATATTTTTGGAGTCACTGCTTGCCAAGGAGGAATTCCAAACCCTCCAAAGCCACCAAACTCTGCTGTCCAGGCAGGGCCACCTCTACAGACAGCCCTGGGGACGCAAAGCTTTGAGATGTGTACTGCTGTCCTCAGAGAACCAATAACAAGAATTCCAGCTTCCCATTCGTTCCCATCCCAGCTCAACCCTCATAAGCTGCTGATTATTTTCTGGATGGGTTTTATATGACATTCTCAGTGCGGTGCTAATCTCATTTTTTGAACAAGAAGCTGCAAAGGGAAGCAGTGATCTCAGTTCACCCCCTGCATTTTTACATGGGCTTGAGAAGCAGTTGACTCTTTTAAAATGCCATGATTTTTATCAAGGCTTTGAGTTCCACCCCGGCAAGATGCAGGGAATATTTTAACAGATAAAAGAAAATAAAAATATCTCTTGGGGTTTTTTTTACCCCGAATGCTAATAGTAAGTTAAGTAATAAAGAACAAGTGATTAACTGGCTGCTGAATTGGTTTTGAAATCTGGCCAGATGTGTTCAAGCAGGAATTGTCGGCTGATAGCATTTTTATAAATGTGATCTCTATTTATGCGCCTGCCTGGGAAAAGAGCACTTCTGAAATCTGGCTTTATAGTCCTCGATTAAATGGTTCTGGATGAGGATTTTAATTTACAGTTTGAAGAGGGTGTGTGTGATGAAAAACTCGCTGTTTTTTTGTCTGAGTGTATTGGACTAATCAAAGATCCTTCTTCCAACCAAGAGGCCAAATTCTTCTTGCAATGGGAGAACTCGTGAGTAAGGACTTATTTCCCAGTTAATATTGACAGAAATGATAATTAATTTACCTTGTTCTTGCAGCTTTCAGGACTTTGTTAATGGTGTGAGTGGGGCAGGCACCTGCACAGAGAAGTTTGCAATGAAAATGTTCACATTGGCCTCTAGAAAAGGGATTGGGTTTTGTGCCAACTATGCAAAATCCACAAGTTTGCATCTTAAGGGCTCAGGCTGGAGATGTTCTGATTGGAACTTCCCCAGAGATGTTGCTTAACAGCAGAGTTAGAGCTGAGTGGAAACTTCTCACTTCCTCTTCCAGAGTGAAAACGTGACCAAATCTCAGAATGCCAGGATGGATTGAGTGGGAAGGGACCTTAAAGCCCATCCAGTGCCACACCTGCCATAGGCAGGGACGTCTCCCACTGTCCCAGGCTGCTCCAGGCCCCATCCAGCCTGGCCTTGGATCCACTGCCAGGGATCCAGGGGCAGCCACAGCTTCTCTGGGCACCCTGTGCCAGGGCCTCACCACTCTCACAGGGAAGAAAATGTCGTTATTGGTGTGATTTTGGGTTTTCTCACCTCTGTATGCATCAATGTACTTTCATCCATGTGGAGAGAGATGAAAATGGAATTTTTCCCCATGTTGTTTCTCACCCAGTCCTGACACGTTCAGATGTTCCCTGTTTAAAGTCCGCTTTTACATGGATCTGGTCTCCCTTAGAAGAGTGGGATAAACATGGATGAGCCAGTTCATCACAGTTATCTTGGTTGGTGTGGAGGAGATCCATGTGCAGCAGCTCCCAACCTAAAAGAGCATCACAGAAGTAACTTTTGGGGCAGTTTAAGCATTCAGGATATTCCTTTGCATCCCAGATTTTTCTGTTTTAGTTCTTATCCTGCACCTTCACATCCATGGTAATGGACATCCAAGATATGAGCTCCTGTCTGATCCAAGGATAGAAAAAGCTCCTCCTTCTGCTTTGGAGGGCAGAAATTTCCCCTTAGGTCGGACATTCAGCACCCTTGGGCTCCATACAGGAGGGAATCCATCGGCGTTGGTCCAGAGGGATGAGCTCTGGTGCTGTCTCCATTGGCTTTTGAGGCCAGGCAGCTCCAGAGGGTGTCAGCACCTGGATCCCAGATGTGCCCAGCTCTGGGAACACTGAACATCTGGGCACAGGCTGTGAGTCACATCTGGGTTCTGAGGAGGGGCAGAGGAATGTTTCCCTGGGCAAACCTGCCACGGATTTCCAGGCACAGGGAGCTTCTGATCCGGCTGTGTCACCTTCTCCCAGGGCACACACTGGGAAGGTTCCTCCAACTCAGGAATCCCCATTTTACTCCCTTGCCCTGGGACAAAATATTGGTAACATCCAAAGCAGATATTCGGGTGCTCAGGATAATTTTGTTGGTTCCTGCTCTGTTTTCCCAGAGTAAGATGGAAGTGGTGATCCGTGAAGGGCTCTGGGATCTCATTACATGCAGCTTCTCCCCTTTAGTGGTTTGTGATCCACAGGCAGGAGCACAGGGATCTCTCCCTGGAGAGGAACCCTGGGAGCTGCAAGGGAGTGGAACCGGGGTAGGTGACAGCTGGTGACACTCAGGAGAGGGCTGAATTTTGCCCAGATGATCCATGCTCACTGCCCAGATCCAGCAGACAAACCAGGACCATGTCCACCCTCACAGTGATGCTGCTCTGAGCTTCCATCCCAAATGGTTTTCTTCCCAAAAGGATTCCTCAGGTTATTGGGAAAGGGGCTGTTTCTGCCGACACCGAGGTGCTGCATCTTTCAACAGGAGCCTGGCTGCCCCCAAATTTAAGCAGTCTACGAGTGCAGAACCTGTGAAACATCCCCAAGACATCTCCAATTTGGTGAAACCATCAATAACTGCTGCAGGGAAACATTAAGGGATCGCTTTATATTTTTATGAGCAAAGAGCAAACCCAAAGCAGCTGCCGTGGAAAGTGCAATGACTTTATGATCAATTCCATGAGCTGCCCAAAATTTAACCCAACTTTTTGTTGTGAGCTGAAGCAACTGGTTTGGGTGACTGATGTGACAGCAGTGACCCTGAAACCAGGCGAGCACGTGGAACTTGGTGATCTCCACAGTCCCCTCCCACCCAAAGCATTCCATGACTCTGTGATTCCATGTCCCAGCCTCGCAGCTGGCTGCACAGCCACTCCACAGAGCTGTTACTGTCTGGATTGCTGCATCCCAGCGCCCTCCTGAGCAGAGCATCCAGGCAAGGACATCTTGCTCGCAGCTGCCAGCGGGGTTATCCCAGCAAGAGTTGCCCAGACAAAAATTGATTGCTGAACACATCCCGCTCCTTTGGAGCTCAGATGTGACAGAGCCTTTGTAGCAAAGCCCAGGAGGCTGGAAATCTTCCTGGGGAGATGGAATCCTGTAAATCATTTCCTGTGTTAAAACAGCTACAAGAGGGAGCTGTGCCTGGCGACTCCAGCAGGTAACAGATTTGGGCCACCTGGAGCTGAGTGTTTCTAAATTAAGGGCTAAAGGAGAGATTCATTCACCATTTGGGAGCTCCTGAAGGACCTGGGAATAGTTTTATGTGCATAAATAATGGGGGTTTTGCTATTGGTCACTTTGTGCATTTTAGCAACCTCCTGGTCTGGGAAAGGGGAACAGGAGGAACCTTTATCCTATGAGCACTTGTTTGGCACATCTGATTTCTCTGGGGAACATTTGGCAGCAGGAGATGCCACAGGAGCCCTGTGCAAGCAGAAGTTATCCACGTGGGAGCAAACACAGTTTCGGTTTGTGCTTTGCGAATGTCCACTGCGCTGGGAGTACTCAAAATACCCAGGGTTGTACTGGGAAGGACTCTCTGGGAATTATTCCTCTCCCCACACCGATCCTTCAGCAGTGACAGTGCTCAGACGTACAGGCTGCTTTGTTTTTTCATGAAGGTGCTGCTAAATTCCCTGGAAATCATCCCTTCCTGCAGATACTCTGGCAGCAGAACTTCATGGTGTCAGTGCAGGAGGCAGTGAGGGCTGAGCCCCACGGCTGGGGCTCTTTGCTCTGTTACAGTTCGCTGTTAGGATCTCCAGGGAAAACCCCAGCAGCTGCTCCCAGCCTCCCATTTTGTCCTGGAGCAGCACACATGGAACCCTTGGTGCCCGCGCTTTGCCCCTGGCAGAGGCTCGTCCAGGGTTGCTCATGCAGACAACGGGATGGGATCTGTGCTGGAGCCGGGCAGGATTTCCAGCTGGAGCCCTCTCCTGGAGGAAAAGGCAGTTCTGCTGCCTGGATAGCCGGAGAGGGAGAGGCGGGCTGGGCACGTCCTCCTGCACCCGGGATTTGGGGGTGCCACTGGCGTTTGCAGCTCCCTGGCCAGGCTGTGAAGAGGAAAACGGCGGTGTTCGGCAAAGGCGACCCCAGACCCTGCTCTTCCAGAGCCTCTGGGTGATTCACAGGGGCGTTAAGGGAGTGAGATCACTGCAGGCTGTGCTTCTGCCCTGCTCCCTGGTCCTGGCCAGCCGAGAATGTGCTCTCCTGCCCTTCTCCTGTCTGGAGGGACCCCGGACACTTTTAGCACCTGCCTTGGGACTGGGCTTTGGAGAGATGCGGGTTGGGACCATCCGTCCCTGTCAGAGCTGATCCAGTGGCTCCCAGTACTGCCTAAGCAAATTCCCTCCCCAGTTCCTCGTGGAAGGAGGCTTCCTTCAGCCTGTAGGGTTTTAAAAGCAAGCAGCGGCTACCAGGGCGTATTTTTGGTTCCAGAGGTACATGCCAAGGGTTTGCAGGATTTGCAGCAGACTGGATCCTTCCCAGGGCTGGGGGGAAGGCAGGAAGCTGAGGAGAGAGCCCTGGAGCCGGCGGTGCCCTGGGACACAGGGACAGGGACAGCCGTGGAGCCAGGGGCCCTTTAGGAGGAAGGGATTTCTGCCGTGAGGCACCTCCGGGCAGGGGCAGCAGCTGGGCTGGGATTTGGGCATCAGGGCTGCAACAGCCTCACCTGGCCGTGCTCTGCGAGCCTTAATTTGATCCCTGGGCAGGAATAAACTCTGCTCACGGGACTTTGGGGGCTGCAGCAGCACTTGGCGGGCAGGCTGGAGCCTCGAATGGATTTACAGGGCACGGGACCCAAAGGCCACCCCACAGCGGGGCTGGCAGGGCACTGTACCCCATCTCCACCTCCAAGCAGCGGCTGTTTTGTTTCCCCAGCGCCGTGACATCGGCCAGAGGTGGCTCTTTCCTGGCTGGCGGCGTTCGCGGCGCCCTGGGTGCGGGGCTGACCACTCCCCCTCCCTTTGAATAGCAGCCCTGCCTCAAACACCATGGTATTTCCATCCTCCCCGGCTCCAGCGCGGAGAGCACCAGGTAGCTGGGAGGAGAGCGGACACAAGTGTGGGAAGCCGTGGAGGATATAAAGCTTTTCCCCGGGTCCTTCAGCTGAGCCGTACGTAAGTGGTGTGGGGAGAGGCTCTTTGAACTCTTTTGGGGGTTGGAGGTACCTGTGGACGTTTTCAGGACACCTCAGAGTTGGTTTGTGGTGTTTGACTTTTCCTCTCTCCATTTCTAGTTTTACCCAGTACTTGATTTGTGTGTCCCTGCTGCAGGATCTTCTGTAAATGTCTCAGACGATGCTTCCCTTTAAAAATCTTTATATATATATATATATATGGTACATAAATTTTATACAGAAATGTAGGAGAACATTATTATTTTCCTGATGGAGGTGGAAGGCTGTGCACTGGCACTAGTACAGTGAATTAAATTTGCAGTTCCTTTGCTGTTTTGAATTGTAATTTGGTTTTGGTGTAATTTGGTTTGGTTTTGCTGTGAGGGAAGGGAGATACGAAGTGCCCGGGGTTGGACAGACAGACCTGGGGCTGATTCCTGCTTTGCAGGGATGATTGGAAGTATTTGCTGTGACCCCTCCATGTGTTTTCCATGGCGATGCCATCCCCTAAAGGGACGAGAGTGCCACAGGTGCCAGCCAGCATCTGCCTTTGGGAGAAACTGGAGTGTGACAGCTGCAGGGACGTGCTGCTGAGCCACTGCCATTCCTTGGGAAAAGCAGAATCCTGACCCCCCCCAGCCCAGGCAGTGGGAATTGTGAGTCCCTGAGGAGCCCAGCCAAGGCCTTCCCCTTCCCATTAGTCTGTAAATCATTGCTTTGCATGTGGCCACTCACTCGGTGTTAGAGTCACCATCAACTTCCCATCCTGCGCTGTCAACTGACACCTCTGGGGGCTGCGGGCTGGGGCCGGGCCGGCTTCCTGCTACAGCCCATTCCCGCTGCCTCCCGTCCCGCTGGGTTCGCAGCTTTCCCCTGCCTGCCATCTGAATTATGTTCTGACAAGATTTTTTTGGGGCGTTTTCTCCTTGCCCAGGGGCTGGCGATGTGTGGAAGCCCGAGGTGCTTTTTGTACCCCAGCTCTAGGATGTGTGTGTCTCTTGCCCTCAGGCTCGCCACAGAGCTTTGGAGGGGGACCGTGTCCCCCTCCAGATCACAAAACTCTTTCCCATCTGGCAAGCAGAGGGACAAATAAACATAAGGTAACCCCACCTTCCCCAGTGGTTTGGAGCCCTATGGAAGAGCAGGGTTTGGTGGGATTTGCAGAATGGATTTGGACAGGCTGGTCCAGGTGTCCTGCCGAAGGTCCCAAAGGAATCCTGGGGGGCTCCCAGCTGGGCTGTCCAGCCCTGCCCAAGCCCCTGTGCCACAGGAGAGGCTGGGCTCTGTGGGATGGGGAAGGTGTGAGGGGTCGGGTCCCACCCTGGGGAAGGGATCCCGTTCTTTCCCCTTTTGCTCTGGCCCATGCCATTGTGCTGTGAGTCTGCTGCTTCATGGAGGCAAATTCGTGAGTGAAATAACAGCTGACCTAATTAACCCTCCCTTCACATCCTCCTGCAGTTGCCAGTGGCTGCTGTGAGCTGGGGCAGGGCAGGGTGATTTAATGGCAACAGCTCTGGCAACCCACCTAAACCCTCTGCTGCCTGACCCGAGCTGTCAGCTCGCTGTGCATCTGCTGGGGCTGCTGATGGGGGCATTATCTTAGCTTAATTAGCACCTGAGTAATCGATGAATGAGCAGAGAGCAGGGGAAACGTAGAGAAAAAGCATTTTACTCCAAGCCCAGAGAGTGGGGGCTCTGTGAGACTGGGCCAAACTTTAACCACCCTGGCACTCTCCCATGGCTGCTGTCAGCCATCCCAGCCAGAGTTTGTCCAGCCAAACGGGAAGGCTCTTGAGATCCCATCATATCTCCCTCAGATCTGACAGGCGCCGGGGGAGGGAAGAGCCCCGACTTGGAGCAGCCAGGGATGTGCTGACAGGCGGCCCCTGCCCCATCCTTTCCATCGGCGCTAATCCCCCGGCACTCAGCGCCCTGCAGCTCGGACAGCGGGGCTCGGAGCCTCGGCCTCGCCCCCTCACTTTCCCTGGGTGACCTTATCCCGGCCCTTTAACCTCCTGGAGTATTTAGGGCGGGTGCAGAAGGGTCACTGCCGCTCTCTTTACCGCTGCTGCTCTCCTGCTTCCCGCAGCATCCCCTACTGCCCCGCAGGAAATGGGGTGTGATCACTCCGAACTTATAAAGTCATAAGAAATGTGGGGTTCGGTGTGGCCACTGTTTAAAACCATGGTGGCAAGCGTCTACAGCACACTCCTGTCCACTGCTCCGCTCCTGCCGTAGGGACGCTCCTTCTGTCCGGGGCGGGTGCGGGGGCTGATGAATGGGAGGAGGTTTCCAAGATGCCAACAGATCAACAATCCCTACTTCCCCTGGGAACGGAGCTGGCAGGCGGCCTGGAAAGTGCCCGGATCCCAAGGGTTAAAGGCTGGCGGAAGGATGTCATTTCCAGCGGCTCTTTGCCCCACCCCCTCAAAGATGATAACTTATTGCTCGATGTAATTTTCACTGAGCAGCTCCGGGTCAGCCAGGCAGCCCGGGGAGGGTGGGGGTGCGGCAGGGGCTGCTGCGGCTTTTTAAAGCCTTGATTCACCTTCTTGAAGCCAGAAATATTTTGGTGGGGTTGCTGATGCTGCCCCGTCCTCCTGGCTTCTCGTCAGACCCCATGGAGAAGGAATTTTCTCAGTTTATTGGGATGGAGGAAAGCACCTGAACAGTGTTTGGTGGCTGTCCCAGGCGTGCCACCCTGCAGTGACACCTTCCCTGGGTGCCCAGCTGGGGCTGAGGGATGTGGGATGGAGCTGAGTGTGGTCCTGCAACTCAGCAGCTGGGGAACAGTCTGGGCCTCAGGACTCTGCAGCAGAGCCATGGATGGAGCATTAAACTGGGAAACAGAAATGGGTCTTGACTCTGCCACTGGGAAGTCACTGGGGCATCACCCTACTTCCCTCTTCCTATCCTTAAAAAAACATAAAGCTAAAACATTGCATGAAAATACTGCAAAGTGTCTTCATATATCCAACAGACAAAGCTCACTTTATTCTAATATTCATTTTTAACTCCTTCCCAAGTTCTGCAGGAGTGTGTGTGTGTTAATCATGAGGACAAACAGCTTTTCCCTTTTTAAACCGAGCTTGGTAATTGACTTAAAATTAAAGAAATCCCCAACCTCCTCTTGTAAAAGAGGAGGGATGGATGTTGAAATAAAATTAAAATTTTAATTTAGTTTAGGAATGACCCAAGAGTGTAATAGCTTTGGCTGGTACTTGATCAAGTCCCAAAATAAATGCTGGTTCTCCCACACATGTTTTCACAATAGGACAGGAATAATAAGAGCAAACAATAAGGCTGAAGTCAAGCTGTTAAGTCATTAAGGATTTTACCAAATGGTTCTGATTCCCCTCTATTTACTAGCAGCTCTCAGCAAGCTGTGGCTCTGGATTATCTTGATGTAAATCTGCAGTGATTTCCTCAGTATCAGCCAAATTACCTGCTCGGAGAGCTCCAGCTTGGAATGGAGCTCAGCTGAGCTCCCTGACAGCATCCAGGGGAGGACAGGAACTCTTTAGGCTCTTATTAGAGGAAGCTGAAGAGAAGCGAAATATCGCTCAGCCATCAGGGAAACTTGCTGACAGTGAGAGATGTTTTGGGCTGTGAAGTAGTTTCCTCTGGGAAGTGGTGGAAGTTCTGTTAAAATTAGCCCGGACAAAGCACAGCAGAGCTCCCTCTGTGCTGTCTCTGACTCCTCTTCCACGCTTGCTTTTCCAGAGCACAATTATTCCATGTAAAGGATATGCTCACCCGCCTTTTCCAGCAGGGCATGTCACCTACTGGGTGCCATCCCTGCTCATAGTGGGGGCTTGGAATGGTCCCTTCTGGGATTCCTTCTTTGGAGATTCCAGGTCCTTTTCACAGCCTCCAGCCTATGTTTCTCTGTCTTTTAACCACTGTCACCCACAAAACCTGCATCAGGCTGTGGAACTGGTTTAATTTGCGTTTAACCAAGACTTGAACCCACAGAGATGGGGATGCAAATTGTTGCTGAGTTTTGTGTTATGTTCCTGCTCTTCTCTTGTGCTTTTCAACAGCTCAGCTTGGAGGGGAAGAGAAACCAGAAAGCAAACTGGCTCTAAATGTCTTGGAGCTGCTGTCTAGAGATGCTAATTCACCTCTTGCAGGCTGGTGAGGGAGTTGCTGGGGCTGCTTTGCAGCTCTCGGTTAAATCCTATTTCTATCCCTTGTTACATGAAGCCTGTCCTGGGTGTCAGGATGGGTTTGGTGCTGCTGCTGTCAGTGCACAGCCGCGGCCTCGAGCAGCAGCGTGCGGTGCCTTGCTGGAAGGTTCAGCCTGAGAAAGATGCAAACGACACCCAGCGAGGCATGAACGCGGCTCTCGAGAGCTGCTGCGAGCGAGGTGCCTCGATCAAAGGGGAAAAACCCCAAACCAAACCCCAGCTGCCACTGCATGAGCTGCAAAGCAGCGACCAGAGCTGCTCCCGAGGACTGCTGTTTGGCTGCTCTTTGGGGCTGTCAGCCCTCGCTCTCGGGCACGTGGGTGCCGCTGCGGCAGGTGATCAGCCCCCAGCTCTCTCTGGCTCTGTTTCGCCCCGTCTGTCTTGCTTTGTTTGGCAGCATCAACTTTTGCTTTAAGGCGAGGTCAGCCCGTGTTTACCTGAGATGGTTTCCATGTGCTGCAGGTTGGGGTCAGGCGTGTGATGGGCTGGGATTGAGCACCTTGCCCTGCCTTAGGGGATGCCCTTCATGCCAGGGATGCTCCGCCCTGGAAGTGCTCAAGGCCAGGCTGGACAGGGCTTAAAGCACCCTGGTCTCGTGGAAGGTGTCCCTGCCCATGGCACAGGGTGGAACGGGATGAGCTTTAAGGTCCCTTCGAACCCACACGTTCTGTGCTCACTCGTTGCAGCAATGGGCTCCAGCACTCTTTGTCTCGCCCAGCTGCAGCTGCCCCAGCTGCAGGGAGATTTAAGCCAGAGTTTTAACGTCTCGTTAGGGTGGGCTGGCAGGGTGCACACAGATGCTGAGATTAGTTAAGGCTTCTCAGCCACACTAACTCGCACTTGGTGTGGTTTTGGGTACAGCACAAAGAGAAACAGCCTGCTTGTTCTTCCACCACGTAGGGGTAGTTTTCAGTCTTGTGAATTAAAAAAAGAGAAGTTTGAAAAAACAATTCTGCTGTTGTTTGAGGCAGAGTTAGTAATAACCAGCAGGAAATGATGATGATAATTTAATACCGTGCACATGCAGGTGTTTTGTGTTGGGCCATTACTCACAGGGCGTGGGGGAGATGCTCTAGGGGTCCCTGTTTGCTGAGGTGCTGAGTGAGACACAGCCAAAGAGCTCTGCCCTTCCCCGGGGTGGAGAGCTGCAGAGAGCTCCAGCAGCAGCAAAGCCCCAGGGGGAGGAGCAGAGGGAAGGCTGGCAGAGGATCCCAGGGCTCCAGGAGATGTTCAGGAGTCCAGTGTAGGAGTGGAGGCTGGAGGTGATGTGGTTGTGCTGGTTCTGCTGAGAAGAGCTGAGCACAAACATGTGGAGCACGAGTCTGATGAGGGAGCTGGGAAGGGGCTCAGCCTGGAGAAAAGGAGGGTCGGGGGGCCCTTCTGGCTCTGTTCAGCTCCCTGACAGGAGGGGACAGCCAGGGGGAGTTCAGTCTGTTCTCCCAGGGAACAAGTGATACGAGTAAAGGAAGCAGGTCACCCCAGGGGAGGTTTATGTTGGATATCAGGAAAACTTCTTCATTCAAAGGTTTGCCAAACACTGGCACAGCTGCCCAGGGCATGGTGCAGTCACCTTCCCTGGAAGTGTTCAAAAAATGTGTAAAGTGGCACTTGGGATAGTTGTGGGCCTGGCAGTGCCAGGTTAAGGGTTGGACCGGCTGATTCCAGGATTTTGTTGTAAGATAACTCAGCCAGGTGTTTGCAGCTGCAGTGGTCACAGCCCAGGGCTCTGCAGGAATGCAGAGGTGTTCCCCAGGAGCCGGAGCTGTGTCCTCAGGGAGCTTAAAGCATCTCCTCTGCATCATCAGGCTGGGAACAGCTGGGAACCTTGGCTCCAGGTCCCATCCTGCCCGAGCCAGCCCTGCCCAGCCCAGGCTATTGCCCTTCCCTTTTTCCTCCCAGCACCTTGGAGTCACATCCCCCAAAACACCGACAGTGCCTTGGCCCTGCGTTTTCCATTGGTATTGCAAGGAGAGGGGGACAAACATCACACCTCTGATAACAGAGCCACACTGCAGCTCCTCCAGCTCAGCGCACCAATGGGTTCAATGGTGATTAAAAATCTCAGCTAATGAGCAGCTCTGGCAGGAGGACTCACTCAGGAGAGTGAATCCCATGTGAGGAATGCCTTGTGGGACTGCGAGGGTGCAATTCAGCGAGGGGAACTTAAGCTCATGTGCAAAAACAGAGGATGTGTCCTGATAAAAGCAAAGTTCTTTGTGAGACAGACTGGGCCTAACAAAGCTTTCACAGGAAAGGTGTTGATCTCAACAAACTGCCTTTTTTTTTTTTTTATTCTCTCTCAAAAGAAAAAAAAATTGGCAGCAATTTCCCACCGATTCTCCAGCAAAGGAAATATGATCTCATCTTCCCTCGGAGCAGCTCCCTCAGCTTGCAGGTGATAATTCATTCCCCATTGTCAGGCCCTCCCCTGGTTACACTCCTGCATCTGGGTGCTGCATTGTTGATACGACCCCTCTAATCACAATATTTCCTATTAATCCAGGTATTTTTCCTCTTAACTTTTCCAGCCTAAACTCATTGAGGTGACAGTCTGCTCCAAGCTTTATACAGCTGTGGAAAGCATGGATTTAGCTGGTGCTGTCAGGTTTTATGGCATGGAATCTAATGCCCGTCTCCATTCCTGCAGGCACCTTCAAGATGATGAGTTATTATGTGGACACAACCATTGGCAACGCAGCTCCTTATCCTTTGGCTTGGCCTGGAATGATGGTAAGGAATGGGCAGGACAAGGGGTAATGGCCTTGCACTGAATGGGGGTGGGAATAGATTAGATTTCAGTTAGAAATTTGCCCCTGTGCAGGTGGGGAGGCCCTGGCATGAATTGCCCAGAAAACCTATGGCTGCCCCTGGATCCGTGAAAGTGTCCAAGCCCAGGCTGGACGGGGCTTGGAGCCACCTGGGATAGTAGAAGGTGTCCCTGCCCATGGCAGGGGTTGCAGTGAGAGTCTTTAAATCCCTTCTGATCCAAATCTTCCCAAGACTCAATAAAAGACAGAATTGGGGCTGTTTTCCTACCCCAGCAGTTTTCTCTCAGGTTGCTGTGATTTCTCCAGCCCTGAGCCAGCTCGGTGCCAATCTCCTGAGTATCCAAGGTTTTAGGTAGCTCAGAGCAGTCCTGAATTCCAAGTGTTTACCCAGAGCTTCTCTGACCCTCTCGAGCCTGCAAACCTCCCCTGGAAATGGGATCCTGCGTCGGATTTCCTGCGCTTGTGTTGGGAGGAATGTCAGGGGAAGCATTGTCCCGCTGCCTGCTCCCCCTGTTGACCTTCGCCTGGGATCAATGGGATCAGCACAGAGCAGGGCAGCATTTGGGAAGGGTTCCTGTGATTTTCTGGAGTTCTGGGAGCACTCCGGTGCTCCCTCTCCTGAGCCAGCTCTGTTCTGTTTGCAGCTGATGGGTGGTTGTGTATAATAAAGGTTGGAGTGTGATCCTGGGACAGGTTGGGCAGGGATGTGAGCCTGTTTTAGGAAAATCAGATCCATATTTAGGGAAATCTGATCCATATTTAAATAATTCAAACTTATATTCAGAGAAATCAGACTTCTATTTAGAGAAATGACATTTCTAACCATTTGTCCAAAGAACTGCTGAGCAGTCAGATCAGCTCTGGGCTGACACCTCAGACTGCACAGAACTTGTGCTAAAATCCAACATTTTCCCCAAATTGGGAAGAAAAGCCCACCCTGAGCCGTGAAACATTCCCAAGGCAGCTCCATAGTTTTCCTTTAACTGGTTCCGAGCAAGCATTTGGCTTTTAAATATTGATTTGCCATCAAGGAAATCTGTTCCCCCCGCAGGGAAATGGTAACAGTGATAAAAAATTCAAACATCCTGCATTTATTTATAGGTAAGTGCATGGTATTGTCCTCTTCTAGGGAGATAAACACTTAAATGCAAAGTATTTATTATATGGTATATATGTATATGTGTGTGTGTCCATGGTAAATAAATATATATAATATATACACACAGATGCACATAATAATTATGGTGCGTACATATACATACAGACACTATGTATATAAAAATATATATGTATTG
>WAAG01006090.1:0-18636 GCA_013390105.1 Tichodroma muraria
TTTTTTTTTTCTTTGTTTGCTAAGCTTTCAAAAATAATTCTGACATTTACACAAAAAAGAGCTTTTTGTTTTCCCCTGGAGGTTAACAGCCTGCTGTCTGCCATAGTGAGTTATCCTGTGGGCACTGCTATCACAGGTACAGGGATTGCTTCTAGTCCAACTGTCAGCACCCAGCAAGGCAAAAAATATTATGGAGTTAATAATGGATTTACTAACAAGCCATTAGCAATAATTCCATCACTCCACTCAAGTTACTGGTAGGTGGTGCTGCTGGTTCACAGTGCTGGGCAGGGAGAGCCTGGGTGCCTTCCTGGTCCACCTTCTGTGTGTGCCCAGAAGACATATTGGCTGGCATTCACCCAGCAGGATCAACCACTGATTGCCTGTGTCTTGGCAGACACACCCTGGGCCACCTAAATACGTGTGGCAGCAGTGGTGGCAGTGTTGACATGACAGCAGCCCCTGAAGGGAGGAGGGAAGGGAGGGGCTGTAGGGTGAGGGTTGGATCCATTGAAATAAAGGTGGCAGAGACAAGACCAGGATGGAAAAGCACCCATTGAGTAGTGGTGCTGTCTTTGTCCAGTCCATCTTCAGCTGGAACATTGTCTCTTATACCAGTGACAGACCATCAAATTAGTAATTCCATTCTCTTGGCCCATCAAGGAGCTAACAGGATGAACTACCATCGAAGTCGTACAGAGTATAAAAACGTGTGCAAGCTGGCATTAACTGCTGCTGAAGAAACCACCCCAAACCATGTCCATGAAGTGTCCTGCAATGTGAAATGTGTGTTAGAATAAGGCTTCCCTCCAAGTGCCCCAGGGCTGGGACCCGCAGTTTTATCTGATGGCACCACAGCCAGAGGAAAAGCTTCTGAGTGTTTGGCAGCCTTTTTACAAGGCTCCAGCTGATGGTTTTGTGCTGAATAAATAAATAAGTTTTACTCTGCCCTTCTACAGAAGACAGATAAGAAGCCAAAAAACAAATAAGAAGCACAGCAGAACAGCAAACATATTTGCTTTAAGGAGGGGAAGCCATGGCTAAGTTTCTAGACCATGAAGCTACAGGCTGCCTCAAATTAAATTAATTTAATGGTTTATACATTTCGTCTGTAGAGATGTGGGCACTGAAATGTACATCCGCAGGCGAGATAGGGAGGTCTGGCAGACACACGTGTCACCCCTTGGCATGGTGCAGATGCCATGTGAGTATCAGGGACAGCTGGGAGAGGGATGGATGCTCCAGGCAGTGCCCTGCAGCCTCCAGTTCTGCCCCACTGGCACCGGCCCCCATGCCTGGCAGAGCCAGGTGGGCCATGGTGTGGGAGTCAGGGCTGCCCAAGGCTCTGAGGGGGCCCTGTGGGGCCAGCGTGACACTGACTGACACAGCAGCAGCTCCCACCTTCTCCCCACTCCCAGCTCTGCCTCCAGCCAAGGACTCGGTGGCTTCATTGCCGGGAAGGTTCTGCATTCCCATTCTCCAAATTAGTTTTTGCTCATTTGGCCAAGCCCTAATTCATCTTCTGTCAAATATTTTTCCCTTCTTCCAAAAGCAGGGCTCCTATTACTGTTTCTCACATCCACTTCAGCCTAACAGTGTCTGTAAATAATGAATTTGCATAATGAGCAGGATTTATGAAAATCAGTTGCTCTCTGGGTAGGCGACCTTGTGACTTCAAACATGCCAATGTGCAGGGACACTGGGCAGTGCTGCAGTAGCAGCAGCTTTGGGAAGCTGCTCACTGGGTGTGTGAGCACCTTGCCATGTGTGCCTTCCTGGCTCTGGCTGCACTTAGAAGCCCAAAATGTTCTCACAGAAATGGGCTGGGCTCCCTCAAAAGTGATGGTGACAGTGGTTGACCATGTCCAGTCATGGCAGTACCAGTGGCAGCACCTGCTCACTCCGGGGACCCTTCTGGCAGCAGCCAGCAAAGCTGCAGGGATAGAATCAAAGCCAGAAACAAACTGTACTCTCTTTATCATTCGTTAATGATCACTCCACAGCTGTGTTCCAGGGCAGGATTAGATTTTGGGGATGAGCACAACGTAGGGCAATAATTAACACTAATATTATACAAACACCCTGTTGCTCTCTACCACTCCCTGACAGGAGGCTGCAGCCAGGGGGAGGTCTGGGAAATGGCCACCTCTCCCTGTGACACACACGGGCATGGATGGAGCAAACACGGGGGACAGGTCTGGGCAGCACTGACATCCCAGTCAGCAGTGGGGATGTGAGAAACACCAGCATGGACAACTCTAGGAAGGAGGACAGCTGGCTCTAGTTTCTTTGTCTCATAATGTGAGAGTCTGAGTGTGACTACAAAAGTTAGAAACCAGAAACAACTGAATGTAGTGATAAATGAAAGGCAGTAATAGAAAGTTTGCTGGCATTTCCCTGTGAGGAAAATGCCCCTAATTCCTTGGTCCATGATGGAATCCAGCACACTCACAGTTTTATTGATATTTTTAAAGAATTAGGATAGAAGTTTGGATGAATGAGGAGAAACGTAAAGAAAATTGTCTGGTAAAGAAGTTCAGTATTTCAAACTCATTTTGGCTTGGAATAGGAGGAAGAAACTGCTTTTCACATCCTTTTCCAACAGATCTAGTTTACTAAATTTCCATAATGAGTCCACCTCATCTTTGTTTTTAAATCATTCCAGAGGTGATGTGGAGAAATGCAAACCTAATCTCGTATAAAACCTCCTGAGATGATAAAACTTGGGCTGAAAACTTAAGTCGTTGTGCAAATACAAAGTTTCTCTGAGCTTAGCTGAACACGTGGAGCTGGCAGCAAATGACAGTCTTGCCCCTACAGGTTACACAGAACAGCTTAGTCAGCTCACCAGTGGGAATATCAAATATTTTGTAAAATATCAGGCTTTTCCAAACATCACTGTAAATTTCTCACTTAATTTTATAACATCAAACCTGCCCTCATTTTTCCCTCCTCAGTCTTCCATTTGCTCATAAGATCATGGAGTCCCTGCTGATAGCAAGCTGTGATAAATTAAGTTTATCATTTATGAAAAAAATATACTTGAGTTATAACCGTTAACTCCAGCTGAAATAATTCTATGGATTCTCCTGAATGCAAAGAAATTCAGTCAGGACATCAGAGCTCTATAACTATGTGATTTATATGTATAAATACGAAAGGCATGAGCTCATCAGAGAATGAAAACTGTCAGAAGCTCTTAGTGTGGCTCTGTGGCAGCACCCAGCACTCCCCATCCGAGTACGTGGGTGGTGCATGAGTGGGATCTCCACCTTGGAATGAAACACCCCTGAGGTGCTAGAAGAGGGAAGAGCACGTCGGCAGTTTTTTTCCTGGACTCCTCAGCCTTGTACTGCCTGAAGAAAGTTGCTTTGGGAAGTCCATGGCCTTAGGGAAGACTGGATTTCCAGACTGGAACAGTGGGGGTCAGGACAGCCTTTCCCTTCAGCATGGGTTGTTTCAGGATGCTCTGATGGTGTTACAGAAATATCCTGGGTCTCTTGAGGGCAAATTGCCACATACAAGGTCATGGCCAGGTTGAACAAAGCTTGGAGCAACCTGGTCTAGTGGAAGGTGTCCCTGCCCATGGCAGGGGTGGGACAAGATGAGTTCCAAGGTCCTTTCCAGCACAAACCACTCCTGATTGTGTGATCTATGACTTCACTTTCCTCTTGGTGATGGACCCTGATGCCAACACACACTGTGCCACCCCTAGGGCAGCCTCTGCCGGGCTCGGAGCGGGGCTGGGAACTACTTTCACCTGGAGCAAGCCATTGGCCCTTGGGCCAGAGACTTCCTGCAAACCTGAAGTGAGAAAAGAAAATCCTTGAAGCAGAAAAACCTGGAGGCAGTGACCTGAGAACTGTGTGGCTGCCAGAGGTTTGGGATGACACATCCTTGGGGAGAGCATCATGGTTCTTGCATGAGCTTGAGAACCAGGTGCTGCTGTTGTTGATGCTAAAGGGTCACTTGAACCCAAAACTGAGTGAATTTATCACAGAAACAACAATCCTGGCTTTTTATTTTAAGCAAAACCATTTCAGCCACTAATCACTAGAAACTGGGAGAATATTGTAGGATTGCAGGCTTTGATCTCTTTCCCACTTAAGTGCTGTCAGCCAGTGTGCAAGTCTGTCATCTTTGCTTTTAAATCTGTCTCATTCCTGCACAATGTACTTCACATTAATTTTGGCACATTTTCTGCCAGACTGCCAAATTTTCTGGCTACAGTATTTCATCTGCAAAGTCAGCCCATGTTCTCCAGACCTGGTCTGTTATTCCCAGCATGAGGCTTCAGTTCATGACACAGCAACTGGTTTGCACAGAGTTTTAGGAT
The DNA here is from genome assembly GCA_013390105.1 of Tichodroma muraria. Lineage (NCBI taxonomy): Eukaryota > Metazoa > Chordata > Aves > Passeriformes > Sittidae > Tichodroma > Tichodroma muraria. Next base: position 4,337 of record WAAG01006090.1, read on the forward strand.
ATGGGATTTGGAAGCACACTCCTTTCTGGCACACCTTGTGCTGGATAAATGGTTATGTGGACATTTGGTTGGACCTAGTGGCTGTTTGTGTCTTCTGCTGTGTCTCTCACACTGGGAAACGGGACTATCTTTCATCTTGTAGAAATAATAGATTTATTGCCCTGATAATCTGTATATTTAAGGTAAAACCTGTAGATAGAGGTTATATTTTTAGTAGAACCTCTGGTACGGTAGGTGAAGTTTCAGATGTGAAGTGCTCTTGTTTTTGAATCATTGTCTGTTTTCCTCCAGCTGTATCAGGTGCTGAGGTGAAGGATCATCTTCTCTGCCATAAATCTTCCTTGCTCATACCCTCAGTGCCTCGTGGCTGCAGCAGCCACCCCACTCTGTGTGAGATGAGCGACATCATTTCTGTTCTTTGAGGGAAAACATGGCAGGCTTGGAGTCTCCCCAAGCAGTAGTTTTAAAAATAGCTTCACTAAGCTGCTTTGCAAAAGATAATTTGAAAAAAAATCCCCTTTAAAATGGAAACTTCCCTTGGATTTCCATAGCAAAGCATCAGGAAGGAGCTGCTTTCACACCTGGTGCTGCACTGAGCTGTGGGTAATGCAGGTAAGCCAGACACATAGGAAGGATTACTCTGGCTACCTACGTGCTTCAAGCTGCTTTTAATTGCAAACAAGGATAAAAACAATAAAATACCATAAATATAAAATATAAATAGAAAATATTTCAAATATTTTTCAAACACTTGCATCTCCATCTGCCTCTCAGAGGAAGACTCTGCTCCTGCTAGATGTCAGAAGCCATGGGAATGGGGAGCAGCCCTGCCTGCAAACCTTGCTGGAGAAGCAGGGTGGAGTTCCAACAGCCCAGCTTCAGCTCGTGCAGCCTGGCCGGGGGGCATGAACTGGGAGCAGCAGCAGCTGGAGCCCGCGGGGGTCTGCAGGGAGAGGGGAAAGCCTGGGGACCTTGGGTGGGTGCCTGCACGGGTGTTCCTGGGCCAGGCCCCGCCGTCAGGGCCATGAGCACCGCTGGCAGAGAAAGGTGGCCACGGGTAACAGCTGGAGCGGCGCCTGTGGCACATCCCTCTGGCACATCCCTCTGGCACATCCCCGCGGCACACCAGCCCCGCACAGGCAGCCCTTGCCCTCCTCCTGGGCATGGGACCGGGCTGCTGTGGCTCTGCAGAGGTACTTGGCGAGGAATCGGTGTACGAGGGGGCTCACAATGGATGAATGCCTGTGTTACCAGTGGGGCCTGTGCCACCCCCGAGAGGCGGCAGGACCATCCTGCTGGGACTGCCCAGGTCCCAGGTGCTGCAGAAGGGGCTCCTTGCAGGCCTCATGGAGCCCCTCACCTTCCAGAAACCACCATTCATCACTCACAAACGCTATTTAAGTTTCTGACTAATGAGTGACATAATTAATGGCACTCAGAGTGAGCCATGTGTCACATGATACATCACACACATCTGATACGTTGTCAGAGAAACCATTCCTTATTGCAAACTCGTCCACTGTATCTTTGAACCTCACAGCCCAGTTTACAAGCCCCAGTTCCGTGGGATTTGGCTTGTTCAGGTGTCCTCTTCAGGTTTAATTTCTCTTTTCCCTGAGTTTTATGCATTTATTCAGTCTGTACTAAATAGTGGTCTTTATTTTGCACTGGACCTCCTGGCATTGAGCTCTGCCTGGAGTTTGGCTCTCTGGAGGTGCCTCATTTGTCTTGTGTTTGCCTTAACATAAGTCATAAGCCACCAGGGCTTCTTGGAAATGCACCACTTTTCTGAAAGAAAAATTATTCTGCAAACCAAACACACAAATAAAGTGTAAATTGTACGGGGTTTTCATGGCCAGGTTTTGGTAAGGGGGGGAATTACAAGGGTGGCTCCTGTGAGAAGCTGCCCCAAGCCTCCCCCTGTTAAAAACACATATTGTATTGTTGGCTTTTCGCAAATATTAAGATGAATACTTTATGTATAATGTTAAAATAGCTTTGCTGTATATAGTTTTTATTTCTGCTGTTAACAAAAATTAAGCACAGTGGTAATAGTTGATATAGTATGCTTAGACTGTCTGCTTAGTTAAGATAACATCATGTGAACACCTGATAAGGACCCTGCTATTGCCACACCAATTATCAGCACTGACCGTCTGTGGGAAGGATAAACCAAAGCCCAAACCGACAGTGATGGTGAAGATAGATTAAGACTACAGCTGAGAAGCATGCATACTCTAAAAAGGCGGACCCAAGAAGTGGCCATGTAAAACAGTTCCTGGAATGTATGAATATGCAACAGACTGATGCAATAGAAATGGTATAAAAAAGATGTTTCCAAGACACCAGGTGTGCTCTTGGCTGAATGCCAAGCACCCGGCCGTAAAAACCCTTTGCTTTATTATCTCTGTCTCCTTTTATCCTCTATTAAACTTTTTTAAAATTTTACCAGGGTGAACCTCGTTTTTCACACCCCTTTTCTGATGGAACCATTGCCAGTGGCTCCAAGAGGGATTCACTGGTGGCTCCTGCAGCTGACATCCCCCCAGCTTCCTCATTCCATCCTGCAGCTCCCTTCCTGTTGATGCTAATGGATGTATTCCCAAACTCATCACTGAACAGGGTAACAAGCAACCTTTAGGGAAGAAATTGCCATCTGGTCTGTGAAACAATGAGGGGAGAAACAAACAGGAGAGAAGAGAGAAAAGAAGTACAACCTCAGGGGTGGATTTCTTTTCTTTGTTAGTGCTAGGTTTTGGGAAAGTGGGATTGGAAAAAAATTCCTTAATTTAAATTTCATTCAATGTCAACCTTCTCACCATCATAGAGCAGTAACAATACTGGTGGGTTGCTTAAACAAACCACAGAATGCCCTCAAACCTGCTCAGAGGAACTAACAGGGAATCTGGGGATTCCAGGATATCACTTGAGAAAAATGAAAAGCCAGACTGTAATGGTATTTGGAGTGCCTTTTTCTTCAGAAATGTTGCCTTATCTGCTTCCACAAGATTCTCTTAGACATGTTTTCATCCTCATCATCTCAGCCACAGGACTGAACTGAAATTTCCCGGCTCGTGAGAAGGTGCCAGTCACTGAGTTTGACTTCGAGACTGAAATGCTGCCCTGTTCAGACGCAGTCAGCAACTGGCAGGCCAGTGCATAGATTGGTTTTTGTAATGCAAACGAGCCTCAGAAGCCCTCCAAATGGAAGCCCTCCAGTCTTGTTACACAAGTCTTAAATTCATTATTAGCAGTGTAGCACTGCTAATTGTACAATTGTAATGTAGCATTTGGTAATTGCTCACTATGCAAACACTGTAAAGGCCTTAGAGAATGCATCTAATTACGGGCTTTTGACAGAAAGCAGCCGGGAAATCAGTCCAGACTACTGAAGTGAGTGGCTCAGCTTCCTCATCCTCACTCCTCACGGAGCACTGGCAGATGGAGTTACATGCCAAGTTGGTCCCCTAGCTGGTGGCCATCAAATGGAGAAACTTCGCTCCCTTCTTCCACATCTTGCTTCCCCTTCTGGGTGTGCTGTCCAGCTTCTGTAGCAAAGGGCTGAAAGAAGTGCCAAGAGGCATCTCTTGGGGCTACTTGCTGGCCTTAGTGGGGATGTAACTTCAAAATTAATCCAAGAATGGACCTTGGCTTTTACTGATCCCAAGGAAGCAGTGCTGAGCATTTTGGAGTGTCTGAATATGACTTAGCTGTTGTGATGATTTCTTGCTGGGATGAGCTCTCTTCCAGTAACAGGTCTGGGGCTGTGTTTGGGATCCGTGCTGGAACCAGTGTGGATCCCATGGGGATGTGTCAGTCCCTGCTGAGCAGCACTTGCACAGTGCCAGGGGCTGCTCTGCTCCTCACCCACCCCACAGCCAGGGGCTGGGGGCACCAGGAGCTGGGGGGACACAGCTGGGACAGCTGATCCTGACTGCCCCAAGGGATGTCCCAGCCCACAGGACCTTGTGCTCAGAATGGAGAGCAGGGGGAGAAGGATGGGGGCACATTTGAAGTGATGGGGTTTGTCTTCCCAAGTCACTGTGATTTGTGTTGGAGGCTGGCTGTCTCAGGGATGGCAAAAGCTCTCTTCTGTCTTTCTGCTGGAAATGTACTGAGGTTTTCTGAATTGACATGATAAATTTTCTTTAAAAATCTAGTCTAAAATCAGATGGAATACGCAGAATCTCTACAAATGCTTTTCCAGTCAGATGGGCAAGGCAAAAGGTTATTTCATTTTACTTCTGGTTTGTGAGAAAAAAAGTTAATTCACTGCTGTTGTTTCAGAACCAGAGCTCTCCTTGCAATGCTGCTCTTGGATGTGACCAGCAATACAATCCTACCCTAAACTGTGCCAGGGGCTTGACAGCCTGGCTCAGGTGACCTGTGACAAGTGGTGAAACTGATTTTTGGTTCTACTGATTGAGAATGTCTTATCCATGAGTATCTATAGTTTTCTAGAAGGTGAAAAGCTGTTCTGGAAGCAGCTCCTTTTGCTATGCAGTTTGAAACCAGAGAAGGGAGTGATGAGAGGAAAAGTTAGTTAAATGGAGACAACAGCACCTATCTCTTTATTGTTGTACAAGGTCATTCCATTGGAATGAATAAAGATAAAAATCTTGAATATAAAAAAGCCTCTCTGAAATAGAACTATGCCCAGCTTTATTTAAGATTCCTCTGCACAGAAACCAGGTCTTCGTCCCAAGGTGCTGTTGTGTCAGACCAGAAGCTGTGATTTTAATGACTGCCAAATTGAGAATGGTGTCATGGGCAGGGAAAAGAGGCACACGTATTCCTCTAGTTTAAGAACGCTTGTTCCTCTAGTTTAAGAAAAGGTTGAAGTGAGACAGGAAAACAGGAATGTTGAGATTAGTCCTCAGCAGTGTGCAAAGTCATAGGAGAAATCGGGAAGAAATAGCAGCTGGAGATAAGTGGATATCGGTAACTTAGGAGTCAAACAAGTTGGGTTTCAGGGAGACAAATTGCAGCCAAGTTCCTCAGCCAGGAATATTTTCCGATTGCCTGGCTCCCAGGCAGGATTGTCACGGGCTGCCCACCCAGGCTGGAGAGGCTGGCCAGGCTGAGCTGCACAGAGACTCCTGCGCTGGGTGCTTGTGTTCCTGCTCCAGCAGCCTGAGCTGCCTCCTGCCCAGAGCCCGGGAGAGCAGAGCCCAGGCCGGTGCCACAGAGCAGGAAGGCGCCGAGCGCGGGCGGGAGCTGCTGCGGCAGGAGGAGCTGTCAGTGGCATCTGTGCCCGGGCGGTGCAGGCTCACACTGGGCTCTGGGGCTCAGAGGTGCAGAGCCTGAGGCAGGGGACCCCACTACAGTGGGGGCAGTGGAGAGGCATTCCTGAGGGGTGTTATCCCCAGTGCAGAGGGGAATGTTCCCAGATCTGCCTCTGGCTTGGTGCACAGGGACAATTTGCTGCTCCACACAGCTCCCAGAAGTGCTTGGTCGTTGTTGTGTAAAAGATACATTTTACACATAAAAGATTTTACATCTTTACACATAAAAGATGTGTAAAAGGTGTTTTTTGGACATATAGTTCCCATTTCCCGGATATTTTCATGTGTCTATGCACAGTGAATTCCCATTCCATATTCATATCTCCATGACCTCCCAAGGGCACCGCCTCTGCAGTCTCACCTCCTGAGGCCGTAAAACAGCCGTGGGGAAGGTTTTGGGTGCTTATTTTAGAAGTAGAGCATCAGATTGACTGTTTGATACTCACACGCCTCCTGGAGAGCAGGGCCAGGCAGCCAGCAGCTGTGACGGGCAGGCAGGGAACAGGACTGGGAGCAGAGGAGGGTGATGCTCAGACAGAGGAGTGTGGTGGCAGCTCCAGACCTCTGTGGGAGCCGGGCTTGGGCTGCTGTGAGCACCCAGCTGTGGGGACCAGACCGTGAGCAGGGGGGACAGGGTTGACCACCTTCCTGGGGGTGAGGGGGTGCTTGGCTCTTGGACTCTGTGCCAGCACACTGGCACCCCAGAAGCCTCACACCTTCCTGGGCAGCTCTGACACAAGGGAAAAAACACCTGCTTTCCTCTGATTTTCAGCATTTCTCAACCTGTTCAGATGACCAAACCCTTTTCGCAGCCACATTTTTTCAAGCCCATGTGGCAGCACTGGTCTTCATCCTTCATGTCCTGTGTGAGCTCCCAGGACTGGCAGACACGTGGCCTGTCAGGGCAGCAGCTTGAGGGTGGAAAGACAGGGGTTTGGTCTGGGGGTGGCAGCATGGTTCTCAGTCGCCCCGATCCCCTCCTGATAACCCACAGCCAATCCCAGCACGTTAGGAAATGTTACCAGGGCCTGAGAAACACAGGAAAAGCAGGAAAACATTCCTCTTTAGGGGCTGGACTTAAACAAAACCAAAAACCCCCTGTGTTTGGAAGCTACAGTGGGAAGCTGAAGATGAGAAGTAAAACACGCAATTTGTCGAGGACAGCAAGAGATTGGAGCAGTTTACCCAAGGGGCCAGTCAGATTTTGCCTACTGAAGTTGTTTTTCCTTAGCCCAGCCTGGGTTCGTTTCCAGAAGAGCTTCAAACAGCAGCAAACCCCACCATCCTGTGGCTCTCGGTCTGTGCCCTGTGGGAGGCCAGCCTGGCATGATGCACCCCCCACTTCTCCTTAGGAATGGATCCCTGCAGGACCCGGGATCCTGTCCCTGAGAGGTGACAGTGGAAGGAGCTGCAGAGAGCTCCTGTTAGCAGCAGGAGTGAGAGGGTAACTAGCAGTGACAGCTCCTGACCCAGGCATCCCCAATCTCCCTGACTCCTGTAGAGGAAGCTGTTAGTCAAAGACTGCCGCCTTCCTGGGGAACAATTCCCGCTGACTGCCATCGAGTCATGGCATCCTGAGATTTTACACACAGTGTGGAAGTCTTGTGTGATTAGAGACTGTCAGGTGACTGTCTAAGGGGTCTCCATGCAGCATATTCCTCACAAGATGGTTCAAGCCAAACAGGTGACTTTCAATGATGTTTGATCTGCAGATAATATTATTAAAATAAAGCAGGCTGGCAGACTGAGACACAGCAGACAGCCCAAGTCCTCCTCTTGCACCTCTCAAAAAGCAGAATCAAAGGGGATACCTGAAACCTTGTGAGTGCTCCTGTGACTTGTGAACAAATTTTTGGCTAGCACAGCCCATAGACCACCAGCTGGTGTGTGCTGGGAGCAGCATCACCGGGTCAGAGCAAGAGCCCCACGGTGGCAGGAGGTGGCCAGAAGGAGCTAAAGATCTGCAATGCAGCCACTCCTCCCCATCCCTGCAGCCAGCATCTCCACATATTACCTGTCAGGAAGCCCAATCAGAGTCTGCTGACTCTTGGGAATAGCACAGACCAAGTTGGGGGTATAAAAGTCATCTCACCGCAAGAGCCTTTGCAATGGATCCCACAGCAGCAGGACTGCTGAGGTTTCCCTGCCTCATTTTGTACTGGAAAGGATGCCCACTCCGTGATGGAGGAGGAGGAATGAACACTCACCCCTGGACTGGGATCTCCTTTGCTCATAGGTGTGTGATTCAGTTATGGCTTATACATTACGGAATCTCATATGGCTTGAGTGGTGAATAAGTGAATTCATGTGAATCCCTTGGGCAAGGGGGATCGAACCATTGTTGGTTGTGCTTGGTTGTTGTATCTCCTAATGAGCTCATTAAAAAAGCCCAGTTTACAGGGCACTTTGTACAACTGAGAGATCCAAACGATCATGACACAGCTCCTTTGGCTCTTCCTGCCAGCTGCCAGCTGTGAGGAAGTGTGTCTGTGGCCAGGCAGGGCACCAGGGCAGGCCAGAGCAGCGCTGCCCTCCAGGGAGCAGGGGCTGCAGGGGAGCAGGGGCTGCCTGTGCTGCGGGGCCTGTTGGGACACTCGAGGCTTTCCACCTGCCCGGAGAGGTGAAGCAGCAACGCCGAGCCTGCAAAAATGAAAGGAAGGTGGGCACCGGGAACAATGAAATGATTTTTAGCATCTCTGCATCTCTAGGAAGGGTTAAATCCAATCCTGACTCAGGACCTCGAACCTGGTTTGTGTTATGAACATATACAAGACCCTGGTAGTCCACACCAGAGGGAAGAGTAGATCCTGGGCTGGAAATGCTGTGTCGTGGCTAAACTGAGGAATTCAGCACTTGGAAATTGCTGAGTATCTGCCTTATTAGATTATCATGCTGCTCTTTCTTCCTCCTCTGTAGGGTTCTTTATTCAGAATTTGCTCAAATATTTTCCTTCAGAAGATTTAATATCTCAAAGTGCAAATATCCAAACCCTGTATCATTTTGTAATTTCATAGTCTGTGGTTCTTTCATATGCATATCAATCATTTGCCATCCTTTTGAAGGATGCAGCTTGAGTAATGGTAGTGAAAGAAAACCCATTCAGTGTTGATTTTAATTGAACAAGCTCGGAAGCAGTGGGGATCCATGCCAGACGCCAGTTCGCTCTTTTTTGAAGAGTTATTACTAGAATTCTTTTCCTTCTGTGTCTCTAATTTTTATTTTTATTTTTTAAAGTAGCAACCTCTCAAAAGTATTAGCTATCTTATTATTTTCCCAGTTCTGCTTGTTTGGGATGCTTATGAATAATAATCACTAAATTCACTTTCTCCTCCTGTTCCAATGGAATATTGTATTTCTTGTCTCTGCTGGAGCAACACTCCAGCCTGCATTCCAGAGTAACTTTTGCAGTGAAAATTAACTCACTTTTGGTGCAAACTTTTCATTGTGGTTATGGCAGTGGTGAGCTCCCGTATGCCTCAAACTGCAGCTGTAGAGACTATAAACTTCAATTATAAATTGAAGACTGCAAAGACTGTAAATAAAAGTCTATTCTTTCTTCTGTGTAGGGTAGCTCTTCATTCTGCCACCATGATGAGCTGAACATTAGACCTTAGCTAATGCTGCTTGGATATAAGAGGAGATGGAATATCCAGAAGAATAATAGTTTGAATTACTGGACACTTTTTTCCATCCAAAATTTGGCTTAAGGAAAAGACTTAAATCAGCAACTGGTAGAACAACAAATTCCCATCTATTATGGAAACGAGCTCTGCACATGGCTCTGGCAGTGCTGAGGGAATGGGTCAGGCTGGTGATGGAGACTTTGCTGTTTTCTACTGAGGAACAAAGAAGGAATAAATTGTGTAAGAAAGAAATTTGAATAAGGAAGAATTCAAAAAGACTGAAACCTAAAACTCCAACATGAAGAGAGTGCAAGTGTTAAGGGAGCACATTTTTAAAATTCCAGAAGCAAGGAGGAGGAGACAAGCAGTGAAGCACATCTTTGGGTTTAAACAGGCAGGGAGAGGGGTGCTGAGCCCTGCTGGCACAGGATTAGGTGCCTGTGCTGCTTGTCAGATGATGCCCATCCCATCTGCACAACACCCAACATTTCTGTCTGCCGAAATCATGGAATCACAGCATCATTTAAATTGGAAAAACCCTCTGAGAGAATCGAGTCCAACCATTCTCACAGTACTTTCAAGCTGTTCAACGATTGGAAGCTGCACTCAGGGATGGGCAATAGTTGTTCCTCAATCCAGCGGGCTTAAAGTCACCTTCAGAAAGAAATGTGGAGCTGCTTTCCCCTAAACCAGCTCATCAGACCAGAGCACTGCACAGCACCCTGAGTCTTTCCCTGGTGTACAGGTTGGCTTTGCCTTCCACGTCCAGCTGCACCCTCAAAAACACAAGTATGTCTGTTTATAGGGGTGGAAAGATGGTGCTGCCCATGGTGTCAGCAGCCCTCTCCTCATGGAAGCTCTGCCCCAGCTCCATCCCACACACTGGCACTGCCTGTCAGCTGCAGTGAGCCCCTGGCAGTCCCCGACTGCTCTGGCCTCTGCCTGCCTTGGGAACAGCAGTCCCAGTGTCTGGAGGTGACAATGACACCTGTCAGAAGGAAACGGCTTTTTGCAGGTAACAGGTGTCTTTTGGGCAGGCTGTTTTTCTAAGTTATGACTGGGTTTAGTCTCTACTTTTTATTCACAGCACTGCAATATATCTGTTTCTTCCCACAATATTTCCTCCCCCCCCATTTCCAAATTAAACAAGCCATGCTCTGGGCGAGTTTGTGTCCCTGCCAGGCCACCATGGGGGTGAGAAAACCCATTGTGTGGGGCACACAGCTGGCTGAAGAGAGTCCTGAGCTTGTGTGCTGGTTCCAGGGCGGGTGGGGCCTGCCCATGAGGTTTGGGCTGAGGCGGACAAGGTTCCTTGTCAGCACAGCAAACTTTTTCCAGTTGTGCCTCTGGACTTTCCCAGACAAAACTGTGCTCGTGCAGGGCAGAGCTGTGGCAGGGGTGAGACGGCTGCAGGACACCGAGTGCTCAGCCATGTGCATCCAGCTTGTGTCTGACAATTACAGCACTTCTTAAATAACCCAGGTACCAACAGCCAGAAGTCTTCATATAATCATGGAAGAAATAAAAAAAAAAATAGAAAAAAATCAGCATATTATTTTATTTCTCAAAGTACAAGTCTGTTAAAAGATTAAGCAAATAGACACTACAATTACTTTACTCGTGACTAAATCTAAGCTATTTGTTGATTAAAAATGCAAAAAAGGGTTCACTCCAGCTATTAAGTATCTTGGTTTTGTTCCACCAGATGAACTGAGTGTGTTTGAGGATAAGCCTGTCTGTCACCAGCCCCTCAACCCCGTGGTGGTTTTGGGTGTGAGGTCTGATCCACTGGCAGCACCTGTGGCAGGGTCAGGCAGTGTGGGGCTGGCACATGAAGGCCAGGGCACCAGTACCCGCTGGGGCTTCACCACCCACCAGTGCACCTGAGGGAGAAATGTCACATCAGTGCACCTTAAATAAAATCGGGGTAGTGCTGAGGGACCTGTGTGCTCCGCTTGCCCTGCTCCTCCCGGGCCAGTGAGAGTGGGAGCTGGGGGCACCAGGACAGCTGGGGAGCGTTCTTACCTCTGGCCCGGCAACAGGGGGGCAGAGGGCTCTGGAAGGAGCAGGATCGGTCCCTGCCTTTTTTTGTACAATGCAACAGCTCCCCCATCTTACAGACTAAAGAACTTAAAATGGAAAAACATCCCCTGGAAATGATCGCTGGGTTAACTCCACATGCTTTCCTGGTTCTCTGGAAGGAGAGGCTGGCATGCACTGCTACCTGAGGCATTCTTCTCTCCGAGGTGCTCCAGGGAAGAGAAATTTACTTCACGCAACGTGACATTTGACATTTCAGTGATTAGGGCAGTGAATTTTCTCCTTGTAAAGATGAATAAGCATTGTCAGTTCCAGACACGTTTTGACGAGGTACCACAGTGTCTCTTAAGGAGTACCGTGTACTGCCTCTTGACCTGTTTTCCGCCGGGCTGGCAGAAGCTGCCGTGCCCGGCGCCGCTGCCCTGCACCGCTGCTGCTCTCCTTTAGGGTGCACACGCGGCACGCGGTACCAGCACTCGGCGCCCGTGCTGATGGAAAGCCGCGCTCAGTGCAGAGTGACGTTATCCCTGAGCAGCTCCTGCTCCAGGCCAGGGCACAGCCACCTCCACCGCACGTACGGAGCACCCCGCCCCTCCCCTGCCCCAGCAGTCCGGCAGCAGCTCCCAAGGATGCTGCCGGCCCCGGCCGCAGCTCAAAGCGTTGCCCGTGGCTGTGGGCTGGGGAGGAGGTCAGAAGGGATGAGGCACGGGCAGCCCCCGTGGCACCGGGGCTGTGGCTGTTGTGGGCAGCAGGCTGGGGGAGCACGGCACCCTATCGCCAGCAGCTGCAGCACGGTGACACTGTGCCTAGGCACCAAGGTCCCTCCTTCCGGAGGTGACTAAGGGTGAGAAAGTGCGTAAGAGAGCTCTCTGTGTTATTTAAACACAGCACTTTCCTCAAGGTCTCATTATTTCAGCAAAAAAAGAAATGATGAAATAATTTAAAAATTATACATATGAGGGGAAAAAGATTCCAGGTTAAGGAGTTACCAGCTCTGCCAGGAAAAAAGCATTTTAACACTAGTTGGTGAGAGCAAGACAAAACCCACAGCAAGGGCTTGTTCAGAAGGGTAACAGGGGAGGTGACTGAGCCCCAGCAGGGGTGAGGGTTCCCAAGGCGGGGTAAATCCTGGCCAGAGCTAGGTGGGAGCTCACCTGAGTAATCCCGAGTAGCCCCAGTGCCAGGGCCATGCTGGACAGTGCTGTCCATGAGGTACACTGCCAGGCACTGGGAATAACGATGCCACGACACAGACCCGCCCCTTCCCAGGGCACTGAAGTTTGTCCCAAAACAGCCTGTCCCTGGACATTGAAGGGAGGGTTCAGGCACAGACACGCCCCATTCAGTCACCGGGGGCAGCCAGGAACACCCCACGAGAGGCCCCAGGAGAGACTCCAGGAGAGGCCCCAGCAGAGGGGTGAACAAGAGCGAGGGGAAGAGTTTCAGGGTAAGGCCTGCACGGCATAGCAGCCACACACTGTCACTTAGGTCTGGATCCAGGATCAGACAAGTGGGCTTTCCATCCCAGCCATCAGCGATCAAACCTCCCCAGCACATCCACAGCTCCCACACTCCTAGATGCCCCAGGAGGGTGCATTTTTCCCACTGGATACATTAACTAGGCATTGGTGTCATCTCAGTCTGATGTCCAGGAGGGATTTCAGGCTGACAAAGAAGATGAAGATGCAGCAGCCCTTGCTTAAACACCTGAGGCCAGAGAGCACAGGACACTGCTTTAGCTGCAAGGCTGTGGAGTTCCCAGGCTGCGCTGTACTGGTTCCAGTTCAGAGAGGTCCTGAACCAGCCCTCACGTGTGTTTGTGCTGGATGGTGCAAACCAGTGCACCCCCCAGTACATACCAGGCTCTGAGCACAAGCTTCCACTGAGTTTCCACCGAGCTTCCCCATGTTCCTATGGCCACGGAAGCCGTACCCCGATGTTTGCCTCCTCTTCCAATGCCAGCCACACTGCTGGCATCACTGACATGCCAGCCCCCTTGCTTCTGGGGCAGCAGAGAACTGACAGAGCAGCAAATGCCTGAACCTGAAGCCCAAGACACTGGTGGATGCCAGCCAAGACCACTCATGTTTTACCAGGGAGCATCTTATTGTCGCTCTTCTCTCTCCACAGGGGAGCACACTGTGAACGCCAAATCAGGGCTGAGCACGACACTACCTCCAGCTCCAAAGGAGACCAGTGCTAGGACTGAGTGTGGGACGGAGACCACCCCACCAAAACCAGCTGACATGAGTTTTCCTTAGAGGGAGAGAAGATTTAGACTCATTTCCTCCTGCCAGCCTCTCTCCCCCTGTAACAGCTCGCACTAGCTCTATGAAACAGCAGCTGGTACTTGGAGATAAACACTAACTCAGGCCCTGCTTGGCAGTCCAGTCCTGGACAGCTTCAGAGGCTGTCAGAAGGGCAGAGGATGATGCGGCAGCTGGCAGCTGAGTTCCTTGCGAGACCAGGGTCACAGGCTGCTGTGGAGACCACTTCAAAGGTCTCAGGTCACACAGACAGCCCTGAGCCCAGGAATACTGATGTGTTTCCTCTTCTCACCCTTACCGATGCCACACACTGCATCACAAGGCACAAAAAACTTTGGGATGGTATCAGCAGATATCAGGCATGAGGACTGCCACTGCATCTTCCCGTTTCTGGAATGGGGTTCCTACCACGTGCATCCCCTGGGAGAAGATGCCGGTGTATCCCAGCAGTACTGCTCCCGCTGCCTGCAAGCGTGCTGAGCAGTCGATGGGCTTTCTCCTGCACCTTCAGCAGCAGTGGCCACGCGGGCTGGTCCGGCTGCAGAGAGTCCCGGGGCAGCCCCGGAGGAGCCGGCAACTGCCTCCCATCCCAGGGCGAGGGTGTCCGGGGAGACAGGGCCATTGCCCAGTGGTGGCAGGGCACGTGCCTGCACATCCCTCCAGGTGCGGGGTCACTGGCCGCTGACGAGGTTCGTTAATTAGCTCCTCTTCCAGGCTCTCCAGGCAGTGCTCCTCTTCTTCGGGTCCTGCAACATCCCCGGCGTTATCCCACAAAAGAGCACTAGAAAAGATTCAGTGTTCCACAGCACGAAATGCACCCTCCTCCCTGTTAGAGATCTAGGAGCCAGGTAACGATGCCGCAATCCCCAAAAGCGCTCCAACTTACTGCCCCACAGATGACCCAGCCTTTCCTTCTTCTGCCAGGATCATCCCTCCTAGAAGTTCGGTGTTGCAGTCCCTGTCCTCGGGCCGGCAGGATGAGGCCAGCTGCGTGCCCCGAGGGTGGACAGGACCCTCGCCATGCCGGGCGGCGCGGAGCGGAGCTGCCGCCGCGCTCCCAGCCCGCACGCCCGCTCCGCGGGACG
>WAAG01006090.1:19968-99516 GCA_013390105.1 Tichodroma muraria
CGGTTACCCGGCACCGCTGGCGCTGCGGCGCTGCCCGAGCGGGCGGAGGCGCCGCCGTGCGCGGAGCCATCCCGGGGCGCTCTCGCGGGTGGCTCGGGGTGCTCAGGCGGTGCGGGGCTCTGCCACAGGGCGCAGGAACCCCGCGGCTCCCCCCGACCCGGTCCTCCCGCCCCGTCCCACCGCCCCTGGCCGCCACACACAAACCGTTCTCCCCGCGGCTCTCTCCCTAGGGCCGCCGTGGTCCCCTGCGTCCCGGGATGCGGCTGCGCCCCCCTCTCCTCCGTCCCCTCCACCCCCTCTGTGGCGAACGCTGCTGTGTGCGGGGGAAGAAATGTAGGACGGAATGGACCTTCCCGCCGGAAGGTTCCCGTTGTGGAGATGGCAGAGCGGCGGCGGAGAAGCCGGCGGAGCCTCGCAGCCATGTTGGTGTGGGAGCATCAGCCCTCGCGGCTCCGGGAGCCCAGCTGCGGCCGGCAGCGGGTGTGGGAACGGGCATGTCTGGGCCAGGTGTGCTGGGGAAGCCTCTTCCCGGGCTGGTCCTTCCCAGCGTAGACTGGGGAACACTGGCTTAGCGGTTCTTCTGCATCCTGGGACAGCAGCTCTTCCCTTCCTGCACTTTCGCTTCTTCCCTCCCAGTCTCTTGCATCTCCGGGGCACTCATATTATGTTGTGTGTGTATGGAGCAGAGGGATGTGTTCGCCCCAGCTGTGGTCATTAACCTGGCCTCACCAGTCCTGGAGACCAGGGCTGGGACAGCAGGTGCCCCCAGCCAAACACAGCCCTGTGTGGCCTTTGGCTGACTGCCATGGAACTGGACAGGCTGGGAGTCCCTGCCCTCGGCCATCGTGCTGTCGTGCTGGCGATCCTCCCCACCCACACTTCCATTTCGCATGTTCCTGTGTGACACGTGGTGTCAGCTTGTTCCTTCTGAGCATCCTCGGGCAAGCGCTGCGTGTCCAGGGCTGCTCAGGCCAGCCCAGCCAGACAGCACACTGGCGAGGTGCAATGAACCCACCCTGGAACTGAAGCCTATTTGGTTCCAGCTGTGCGTCTGCAGATGGAGGGGTCTGGCAGCAGCGATCCTGGCCATGGCTACGTCCAGGAGCATGGGGCAGTGCTGCCCAAGTGGACTGCGTGTGCTGGGGACTGGTCTGGCCTGGTGTGACAGGACTGCATCCCAGCTGCCTGGACCTGGGTGCTCGGGGCTGCATGTGCTGCCACAAGGACTCTGAGTGGGCACCCTGCTCCTGTGTACAGAGCTGGCCTGTGGACTCTGTGGTATTGCCAGAGTCGGTCCTGGCAGGTAGAGGTGTGCCAGGCCTGGCAACTCCACTGCTGGTCTGGGAGTCAGGTTTGATTTTGCACAAGCAGCCGTACCATAGACTGAGTGTTCTCAGTTCCCAACACCTTCCCAATCCATGTTGCTAAATATATACTGTACTCAAGGGATTATGCATTTGTTTAAATGCATAATAAATGTGTTTAAATGCATAAGACTGGATCATAATGCACACCAGAGCTTGCCAGTTTGGCCTCCAGTTACAAGCCTCTCTAAGATACATCTCCTGGCATATTACCTCATATTTTTGCTTTCAGAAAGAGCAGTTCCTGGTTTTATCATGGAAGGGCAGTCAGTGGAAGCAAATCCTGGATATCTCAGGTACCCAGTGCAAGATAAAGCTGAACTAGTTCACCTGTTCATCAAACACTTCCAGCTGCAGGAGGGGACTTGGGATTGACCCATTCCACCTAACACAGGCAGATGTGGGAGCAGGCTCCAGATTGTCCTGTTCCACCAAGCATATGCAGCTGTGGGCTCCAGATTGTCCTGTCCCAGTGAGAGCTGGTGAGCTGAGGGCTCTTGTCATCCTGACAACCAAGAGAAGCTGCACTCGACTGCAGCACTGCTCAGGATGGCGTCTCAGGGGCTTGGTTTGAATTTTTCATGCAGGTCTGTTGTCTGGAGAGGCTCTCATTGGCCATCGAAGGTGTGAGTGGGGCCAAGGGGAGGAGGATGAGGGGTGGCTGCCCAGCCCAGGATCTGGACTAGCTGGGAATGTGGGGAACCCAAGAAGAGATGTGGCTGAGCAGAATGGCAAGAAAAAAACAAATCTTCCCCAGTTTTTTGAGAAAGATTAGAGGGGACGCGAATGTGGGTGCATCAGGAAGGATGGTCCTGGCACACAGGGTGCCTGTCTTGGGTAGGTGGAGCATCCCGAGGTGCCTGGAGGGCTTGTCCCTTGGCTGGGGCACGTGGAGATAGTTCAGAGGCTGGAGAGCTAATGGCTCTCCAGTGCTGATCGATACCGCCTGCGCTTTCAGATGTGGTAACGGGCTCGGTTTTATAGAGCAATCTCTGCATATGCCCTGCACAAGCAGCTGGGCCCGAGCGCCGCTCTAATGGCCTCGCTATTAGTGGGCTCAGAACCTGAGCCAGACTGAAAAGGCTGCGTAAGTGCTGCTCAAGCGTTTTGGGCCAGGCATATTCCATGCATTAGGGAGGATTTGTACTCCTTGGACCAGACATCACTGAGTGTTGTCTATTTATACTCATCTAAATATATCCTCTGCAGTCTTCAGATTTTTCTAGCTAGTAGTAAAATTACTTTTCAATATCATGCTATTAAAACATGCTTGCTGACACTATCCAATGAAGTTTGTGCTAGGAAAGGCTTGTGTATGTGTGTGTTTGTTTTAAATAAAAACTATTTTTGAGGTAGTTGCCTAAAATGCTTTGGAAACAAAAACTTGTTGTCTGTGTGGCTGGGTAGCAGGGAGAAATGTGGTCAAACAGAAGCAGGACTGGAGTCATGCTCAAACCTGGAAAACCAAATTCAAACCTTAGCCAAGGTATAAGGTTTTGTTGCTGAAGAGTGAGCCATTCTTTCTAGAAATTTTTTATCAAATAATCATGCACTGTGCAGCAAAATAGAAACATTTGCTTCAAATTAGTCAGATATACCTTCTGGTACTCTGGAGTTTGAGATGTCATTCTGAAAACAAAATGACAAATCTTGAAGTAGTGTGGGTTATGGAATTCCTCTGCAGTGCCCAGATCCAGGCTGCTGAGGGTGTTCCCGCAGAGCCCTGCTGCAGGGTTGGGTCTGTGTCCCCGTGTGCAGTTCTCTGGAGCTGGTGTTGGTCTTAGTGAGGCCCCCAAGGAGGGGTTGAGACCTCGGCTACATCCCCAAGTAACACCCATGGGCTTGCTGGCTGGGTGGTGGTGGCAGTGATGGCTGGCTGAGCGCCTGCAGCCCAACATGGAATAGTGATGGCCATCATTTTGTTTTCTGTGGCAGCTCTTGCTGTCGGTTCTCGGAGAACTAAGAGGCTGCAGAGGAAGGGAAAGGGGTTGGTATTCACAGGGGAGCCGGTGAGATGAGGGGAGGAGAAGACAGGGTTCTTGGAGTAGGCCCTGGCCCAGATCCCCTCGAGCCAAAGACAGGTGCTGATCCCCCCCATCCACCCCAGGTCCCTTGGCTGGGGCTCTGGGGCTCCATGAGCCAGAGGTCTGTACTATGGTGACATTGTGTGGTGCCAGGAGCCATGTCCTGCCCATGACTGTGAGCACAGGTTCACCTGGCAGCTGCTTTAAGTGCCTAATTGATGCATTGCTTGGGTGGTATGAGGGTGACTGTGGTGCCCGAGGGGCTCCCTGCCCGTGTGCCCCACCCTGCCTGGCTCGCTGGCCACTAAGGCGTAGGCTGGGCATGTCATGCCTGCTGCCTGAACTGGGCAGCAGCTTTTGTGTTTCCAAGGAATAAATGGCTCTACAAGTCCTATTTGTTTTGAGCAGGCTGGATAATATAGAAGGTGGTTGGTCAAATGGCTAGCTGAGGCAGTAATAGGAGCCTTGGTGGGTGCCTCTAACTGTGTAGCACGTGGCCAGTGGGACCTCGGAGTATTTGAGCCAGTTCCCAATGCTGCAGAGCTTGTGTCCAGTGCTGTGGTTTTGAGTTTGCTCTTGTAGATGAATCTTCTCCCTAGGAACTGGCTCATGGCAAAACACTTTCATGAAAACATAAGATTAGGTAGCTTTGCTTTAAAGTGGAATATCTTTTTCCCTTGAAGTTTTTATTTAGGCTTCTCTGTCAAGATCATGTTGGAATTCTTTTGGATTGGAGACAGATAAAACTCTTCAGTATTTGTTGCTTCAGCATTGTTTCATTGCCAGACAGCTGATATTCCCTGCGTATTTATTTCCAATTATTTATACTTCCTGATCTCTGTAGTTGGCATGGGGGATGAAGAAGCAGGAGCCCACGGTGAACTGTGACAGCTCTGTGGCTCCTGCAGCAGGACTCACCAGCTGTGGGACAGCAGGTGTACAAGGAAAACACAAACAAAGAGGAAAAGGCTTGGTGGAGAAAGTCACACTGAGAGGAATCCCCAGGCAGTGTTCTTAGTCCCCTGGTGCTGCTGGTCCTGGGGTTGGGATGGAATTCCTTTAGAACCACTGAGGATTCATGCAGAGACATTCTGCTGCACATGGGTGAGGTGCTAGTTCTCTGTGCTTAATCCACAGTTGAGAGTTTGCCTGGGATATGAAGTGTCTGCCCCGGCACAGGAGTGCAGGTGCCGTCAGCAGAGGGTGGCAGGTGCCATGGGCACAGGGTGGCAGGTGCCATCAGCAGAGGGTGGCAGGTGCCATCGGCACAGGGTGGCAGGTGCCATGGGCACAGGGTGGCAGGTGCCGTCAGCAGAGGGTGGCAGGTGCCATCGGCACAGGGTGGCAGGTGCCATGGGCACAGGGTGGCAGGTGCCATCGGCAGAGGGTGGCAGGTGCCATTGGCACAGGGTGGCAGGTGCCGTCAGCAGAGGGTGGCAGGTGCTGTGGGCACAGGGTGGCAGGTGCCATTGGCACAGGGTGGCAGGTGCCGTCGGCAGAGGGTGGCAGGTGCCATGGGCACAGGGTGGCAGGTGCCGTGGGCACAGGGTGGCAGGTGCCATGGGCACAGGGTGGCAGGTGCCGTCGGCAGAGGGTGGCAGGTGCCGTGGGCACAGGGTGGCAGGTGCCATGGGCACAGGGTGACAGGTGCCGTCGGTGGCGCTGCTGGGCCTCCGGGAGCTGCGTTGTTCCTGTTTTCTCCGACGCGCTTTTGGAAGCCTTGATGTAAAGCTCGCTGCTCGGGCTCGTGGGAGCGGCTCTGAGTAAGGCGAGCGAGATGTGTCCCCTGTCAGCCGTGAGTCAGTGGTGCTGCCGGGGACGTGGTGTTTCGCAGGGAGCCTTCTGCTGCCGGCTGTGAGTGCGTGCCGAGCCGGAGCTGCCGCGCTGTGCACGCTGTGGGCAGGTTCGCTGCTGCCGTGGGCAGGTTTGGTGTCGCTGTGCCGTGGGCAGGTTCGCTGTGCTCGTGGCTCCTCCTGACACGTCAGCCTTGTGTCTCATCTCCGCTGGCGCCCAGCTGCAGTGACGCTGCTCTTGGGGACCAGGCTCCAAACTGCAGTTCCCGAGAAGTGACTGCTGCTTTCCTGCTTCTGAGCCTCAGCTTTGGCCGTGGCTGCCTTTGGGGACAGTCTGCTGTGTCACAGGCATGCGGGGAGGGCTCTGCATGCCAGTAGTACCCTGGTCAGGAGAGCACCATGGCCCTGAATGCCACAACTGAGCCTGGGCAGGCTGACAGACAACTGAGCATCTTTCAGCTACGGTGTGAAGAACCAGGATAACAGCACAAGCCCCAGTCTGGGCTCCAGTGGTGTCTGCCAGTGCCCAGCAGTGGGGTGTCCCAGCAGGCACTGTGCAAGAGTCCTTGGCATGGCCTATGGTGGGTTGGAGATGTGCTGTAAGTGCCTTCAGGTGACAACCTGTCCTCATAATGTGAGTCTGGTAACGTTCAGGCCCCGTATGCTGTGCTGAGGACCAGGGATGGGAATGAACATGGAGACAGTCAGTCACCCTGGTGATGTGGCCTCAGAGGCTCAGCCAGCAGAGCACCTGCATGGGGACTCCTTTGTGGGCTAGTCATCACTTGCTGCCCTGGCGTGTTGGGCCACTGCAAACATACACGTCTTTGTCCCCAGGACCATGGCAAGGATTGTGTTTAGTGACTGGAGGGTGCAGCCTCCTTTCTAGTACTCCATGTTCCTTGCACAGAGCCCCCTGCTCATCTGCAGCTGGATCCTGCAGGTGTCCCACGTACACCTCTCCTCTCTGCATTCCCACCTTGGCGAGCGACAGGATCCCTCTATTGGGGTCTAGTGTTCTGATGTGGTTGAAATGAGAGGTTGCCTCCCCAAGGGCTGGCATTCCTGTTATGTTCATTATTGCCCACTGCTGCCCTGAGCTGGACACACCTAACCTGTGTTATTTAAGAAGCATTCTGCAAACTTGCAACTTCTGTGGATTGAAGCAATCCCCTGTCCTTCCCTGATCTAGAAGGAAAACATGATAAACACCATGGAAAAAGACACGGTAGGTCAGGATGGGTGGTTGCAACTGCTGTTAGTGCCAGATGAGGATTGTATTAATTTCAAAGGGAGCAGATGAGGACAGTAGTTTTTAAATGAGCACTGTGCTGTGTTTCCAGATGGGTGCCAGCTGAGCTGCTCAGGTGAGTGCCCTGTGACTGCGGCGCTGCTCGGCCGCGTGCCCGCAGCAGCTCCGAGGGCACCGCGGCCCCTCTGCTCGCGCTGGCTCTGCCAGGGCCTCCTGTGGAGTCACCAACGGGCACAAAAGGCTGAGCTGAATGAGCTTCATTTCTTCTAAAAAGCATTAAAGAAGCCAATCAATGTACAGAGCATGTGACTGCACTTAAGTTCCATCTGGAAACTTATAATAACAGTAAATAAAGAACAATAAAGAGGAGTGAAATTGTGTGGCCAGCAGGATGCAAGACATGGAATGCTGGGGAGAGGCTGGACTTGCTTCTTGCCATCTGGAATTTGTGTGTAGGTGTTAATAAGATATCCAAATGGTTCCCCATTGGTCAGTAATGCTTCCCTGGTTTGTACGGGGGATGTGAGGAGAGGTGAAGGCTAAAGGAGAAGAGTGAAGGACAACAGTATTGCAGCTACCACACATGATCAGAGGAATCACTCATACTCCAGGGGCACAGCATGGTGTTCCTGTGATGCCAGGCACAGAAAATCTAACCCAGGCATCTGGGGAGCAGCACACGTCTCTGGTGAGCTGGGTGCACCTGTGCGGCAGGGCAGGGACAGCACAGAGCCTGCGGGTCCCAGCCACGCTCCCATGCCCCGTGCTCTGTTCCCTCCATGCTGTTGGTGTGGCCAGCAGTGCCAGCATGTGTCCATGCCCCGTTCCGTCCTTGCCCTCAGCATGGCCAGCAGTGCAAGCTGGAGCAACAGTGCTGGTGGTTCAGGTGCTGAAGTGGATTTGGTACAGCAGAGGCTTGATCCTGAGTTGACGTGTGTGTGCATGAGGCAGCATGGAGCAGGATACCTGCCTCCTGCAGAGCATGGTTTCCCTCTGCCGACGCTTTTGAGGTGTGCTGAGTTTCATCAATATGGTTTTGGTTAACATCTGCAGTAGCAAGTTGTGTGAGGCAGCAGAATGGGATTTCTAGGGTGAGGTGATGGATGAGGAGGACCCGCGTCCCCTCCATGTGTGTCTGGGGAGTCAGGTGGGACTGCTGGCAGGGCCCGATGAATGAAGTATGCATGGGGGGCTGGAGGCACTGGCGGAGGCTGCAGTGCTCACCTGCCCACGATGTTGTGCCTGGAAGGGCACTGGGTGCACCTCTGGGTGCCTGGTGCTATCCCGTGGGGTCACCCCGCACCCTGCACACCGCGGAGGGCAGCAGCCTGGCAGGAGGGGGCTGCAGGGCAGGGGGGGCTGGAAGGACAGGGCCTGACTGCCAGCTCCTGCTGGTGGTGGCAGCTCCACAGCCCCCAGGAGCAGTGCTGGGAGTGCTGGTGCTGGGTGTGCTGGTGGTGCGGAGCAGAGCAGAGCGCTGGCTCAGCTTCCTTTCCAGCTCAGCCCAGAGCCGACTGCTGGCATATGACACTCGTTATCTCTCCAGCTCAGAAACGCAGTGCTCAGGGCATCCTGATGGATTTGTGACACTTCCCATGGGACTCTGTGCTCATAAACCAATTAAAGGATTACATCCTTGTAATGTGGAGAGTATTCTTTGTTTATTAAGTAATGCAGGTATAATTCAATTAGTGACAGGCTGACCTGCTGATGGCAAATGTGGATACCAGTCAAGCTCTGCCCCCCAGACTGGAGCAGCAGGAGCTGAGGGGAGCAGTTGCCCCTCCTATTGCTCCCCATGCCCTACATGGAACTGTGAGGGTTTTTTATGGCTTTTACTGACATTTTTCCTTTACAGAGTCACAGAATCCCAGTCGTTTGGGTTGGAAAGGGTCTTACGGCTCATTCCACCTCCTGCCATGGGCAGGGACATCTTCCACTGTCCCAGGCTGTTCCAAGCCCAGTCCAACCTGGCCTTGGGCACTTCCAGGGATCCAGGGGCAGCTACAGCTTCTCTGGGCGCCCTGTGCCAGGGCCTCACCACTCTTGTAGGGAAGAAGTTCTTCCGTAGAAATGAGATAGTTTTTTATTATGAGATGGTTGGGCTGAATGTTTACTGTTTGTCGTGGCTCAGAAAGCCCTATGTCACCAAATGGTGTCCAAAGCACAATCTTGTGCCTTCGTGTGGGTGACTGTGGGCAGCTGCAGTCCCATCCCTTTCCCCAGCTCAGGCTCTGCCGTGTGCTGCTCCATGTTCCTGTGGCACCACGGTCTGGGCATGGGCACGCTGCAGGAGTGCCATGGTGTGGAGGGGGTGAAGCATCTGCTCCTTTTGGTCAGGTCCTCAGTGCTGACAGTCCTGTCCATCGGGAATTAAGTCCCTCTGCTCTGGGCTTTGTGACAGCCATGGGGAGGCAGAGGGCTGCAGGCATCTTTCCCTCTGGAAAGGGGAGTTCGGGGGCTTGTGGGTGACTCCTGGTGCCTTGGCATCAGAGCAAAGCACTGGCTGAGCACCTGTGTGCCAGGAAAGATGGGGAGAAGCAGAAGTGTAAAATACCTGTGCAGCAGGAGTGACTCTGGAGTAGAACAGGACTGATTCAGCAGATTTGGAGAATAAATTAAAAGTTCAAATCTCAGTAAGGGGTGATTTGCTACTAGGTGAGAGACAGTAAAACTCGGTCAGCACACCACCAGTGTATGGCTGGGAACAAGTGGATGCAAAAAGGTGTTTCCAGACTGCCAGTCCTTTCCAGAAAGACCGGTATGTTTCAGTGTCCTGAGTAATAAATGCTGGTGAGAAGCCTGCTCTGGTTTTCCACGCAATCTCATGACAGAATTGCGCTTAGTTTGCCGCACAGATCAAGCAAAACTTTATGTGTTGAATGCAAATATAATGTGGAAAAGGAGGGTCTGCACATGTGGGCTAATAGAGGCACAAAAGCAGCTCGCGTAGCCTGGCACTGTTGGAGGAACACGAGCACCTGACAGCAGAATTATCTCTGAGGACCACAGACTGACTTGTAAACTGTGGAATAAATTGCTCTTATTTTGTAGCATTTATGTGCTCTGCTGCACTTCACAGGATTTTGCTTGTCTGGCAATTCCTGTTTGTCAGGTGAAAGCCCTGGACTGCTGGGGGCTGGCAGCTAGTGAGCTCTGAGCTGGGCAGAGGGTACAGCCCTGGTAGTGAACTCTTTCCCTGACAAAAAAGTGACAGGTAGAGGGGCCAAGAGGGTGATCTTGGCAGTGGGGCAGAGAGGCTGAGGATGCTGCAGAAGGGGGAGCTGTCCTGGCCCCTCTGCCCTCTCCCACTGCAGGGCAATGGAAGCCCCAGCCCTCAGCAGACCATTCCTGCCCTCATGGCAGTGGCACAGGCAGCATGGGCTGCCTAAATCCTGGTGCCTGCTGCAGCAGCCTGGTGCTCCTGGGGCTGCTGCCTGCCACTGCCCATCTGTGACACTGCGAAACCTCTCAGGTGCTGCTTCTGTCAGTGAAGCTTGAGCGGCTACTTCGAATCCTTCCAAAATTACAAGATTTGAATTGCTTTTCTTGGCAGACAAAAGTGAAAGCTCAGTATCCCTGTGCTCAGTCACAGCCTGGCAGCTCTCCTGCCACGCTCATGCTGACAGTGACCTGCTCTCCTGACGTGTTTCCTGTTCCTGTCCTGGTGCGATGCAGTGCCTGACTGTCTCTTCACCTGTGCCCTGCTGCTGCTCCCAGGTCATGGCATTCCAGCCCTCAGTGGGGTTTGTGCACTGACAGTTGAGTCATGTGGCCGTGGGATGCAATTTTGGCCCTTGGGAACGTCAGCTGGCGTGATGCACGAGCGCTGTTTCCCCATGGGTTTAATTGCAGGTACTGCGCTTCTGGGCACGCAGACACAGCCGTCACTGCCGTGCTCCCTCTTCCTCACATCAAGAGAACAGTGTATGAGGGAGTTCACGGCAGTTGCAGGGGCTGGAGCTGGGAGGGCACCAATTACCGATTAGTGAAGGGGAAAGAGACAACGGAGGGATGTCCACTCCAGCGCATGAAGACAGTAATGGAAACAGCAACCTGCCCGCTTCTCTGGTGACTTAAAGCTGATGCAAATCCTTGCAAATGTTGGTTTCCTCTCTGCATGGTTTGTGGTGACCTGTTCTCCTGGAGGACAGGATCCCTGTTCCTGGAGCTGTGGCAGGACAGGGCTGAGTGGCAGGTTCAGGATGACCTGGGCATGCACTGATGGATGGTGCAGGCTCCCAGCAAACAGGCAGGAGGAGGCATTCATGGCCTGCAGCACCCGTGAAGGAGTGCTGGGCTGCCTGCAGAGCATGGGAGGCTGAGGAGGAGGGGGGGTGTGCTGAGAGTGCCCGGATGGGCGCAGTGCTGTCGGGCGATGCGCTCCTGTGTCCCTATCCTGCCTGTGCTGGGCATAGAATAAATCCTGCAGGAAACTCCCATTTGTCAGACTGATGCCAGGATGATTTTTTGCCTTTCTTTCTTATATACCTTTTATATAACTTTTATTTATCCTCATTGTTCTTAGCATGTGTACTTGTAGTTTCTTAAGTCTGATAACTTAGCATACTCCTGGTATTCTGTTAGGCCAGGAGACCAAACATCCTGAAGGCCTCATAGTAGGAGACCGGGAAACCCTACACCATCTTGGGAAACAAAAGTCCTGTCTAGAACATATCCTGTAAACCAGAGATTTGGCCCATCCAGGGGGAATTCCATCGACAGGGGAATGTCACGCCATTCGTCCAGGCCTCCCATTGCTAGATATGAAGGGGCATCCTTGTTAGATATGCTAATTTGTAAGGTCTGTAAATTGTATGTGTGATCTATCGTGTGTGCACTGCGACACATTCTGCCTTGGCCAAGTGGTGCCCCAGGAAGGATCCTTATTAAATACTGAGGTAAAAACCCCTTATGCCTTAATCGTGTCTGGCTCTCAATTTTTTAAGACCAGGGAAAGGCACCAGGGCCATGGTGTCTCATTGCTGCTGCAGAGGTGTCAATGCCTCTGTCACACACGGGGCCTGTTTGCCACATTTTATCAGTGTATTCCCAAGTGTTATCACAGGGTACAGAGCTGATGGCTGGAGCAGTCTTCTGTGGGTGTGGGCTAGGTTGCTGTTAGTCTGCCTTGGTTATGGGGGCACCAGGCTTCCAAACAGGATCATTTTGCTTTGCAAAAAGTCTGTTTCAGTATAATTCCAGCTGTGCCCTGGTGGGTGCATGTGTGGAGTGCCCATGTGTGGTAAGGAAATTGCATGTAAAAGTAGCTCTTACACTGGGGGGGATGCAGTGAGGACTGGAGAGAGATTGGAGAGGACTGAGAGCTGGATTTCATTTGGATGATGTGAAGGAAAGGCTGCCTGGGAGTGAGGAGATCCTGCTGCAGGAGACCCTTCTCTAGGAGACCCTGCTCTGGGGGATTTGTTTGTTTTCTTCTGTGCGAGTTAACTGACGGCACATGGCAAAGTAGCACGTTCCCTAATTCACCTGGGTGAAGCAGAGTGAGGCATTGCCGTATCCCTTTCCAGCGGTGTGAGCTGTCCTGTGCCGTGGACAGGCTGTGTACAGAACTGCTGGATAAGAACCCACTGTCCCCATGTCACCCCTCGGTGCCAGAGCCAGCAGAGGAGCTGTTCTTGTGCCTGGTGCTATCCCAGCCCTCTGGAGCAGGGAGTCAAAGGTGTTGCCTTCCTTCCTCTGCCTCTGTTCAGAGCGGGATTTCATGTCCTGAGACGAGGGTCTGCATTTCCCGGGGTATTGCTCCTGGCAGCTCTCCTGTGCTGCCTGTGACACAACCTGGTGTTCCTCCCAGCAGCTCCTGCGTGGTCTTGGTGGGGTTTTGGCAACCATGGACCTGATGGTGATGCTTCCAGGTGCTTCCTCTGGTCACAGTCGTTCTGAGGGTGGCAGTGTCATGCCAGGATGTTTTACTTTTGGCAAATTTACTCCTGCCCCAAGCAGCCTGGTCTAGTGCAAGATGTCTCTGCCCATGTCAGGGGATGGAACTGGATGGTCTTCAAAGTCCCTCCCAGCTCAAACCATTCTGGGATTCTATCGTCTTTCAAAAGATCCACAAGTCCTGTTCATTGGAGCTGTGTAAGGTCCCTGTGCCCACCGAGTCAGTGGTGCTGGAGCTCCTGACTGATGAAAGGACTTAAAAATGAATCAGTCCTGTGAGCAGGATTGGAAGTGCTTCCCAGGGCATCATTCTGCTCTGCTCTGTCCCCTTGCTGGGACACTGAAGTAATTGAGTTTTCTCCAGCTCCCCCACCTCATTCATAATTACAAAACTGAACAAGAGGACCAGACAGCAAAAGAGATAGGCAAGGGAGGGCTTAGATAGCAAAGCTGAGAATTAAAAAAAAGTTATGGATTCCTTAAAGTAAGATTTTTTTTTTTCCAGTGAAAGGCTTTCTTATTAAAAGAGATTCAATTGGCATCAGATCTTTGCAGCAGAAATTAAGTTCATGCAAAAGAATTTGTGTATCTAAAGAATCTCCAATACAGTGGGAAAGGCATGGTGCCTTTGCTTTTCTGTTGCTTTCTTTAATATAAGAAAACTTGAATTAAAAAAATGGTGAAAAACTTTAAAACCAGCATCATCACAACAACACAACTTGAAATGCTGGCAAATGGCTGTGGTACTTGTCTGGCACTGGGATCTGCCACGATGTCCCCTCACACTGTACCAGGACCTGCTCCCTGTCCCCTCTGCTGCACTGGAACCTGTCACCTGTCCTCATCCCTGGGGCCCCTGGATCCAGTTTTAGCTGGGTTCAAGCCTCTGGGTGCTTCCTGAGCTGTAACCAAGGAGCAGCTGCTTCTGTGTCAGGAAATAAGCAGAAAATTGTCAAGATAAGCTTCTTTGCTAACAAATGTCGTTTTTTGGAATACTAAGTGCTCTTCTCAAAGTGTTTCCCATTTGATGACTTTTCCTTATATTTAGGCCAAGTTTTGGTGTGGCCTGCCCGGGGTGGGGGGCTTTGTGGGTCTCTGGAGCGTGTGGTGCTGAGCCAGGCATCCCGAGCCCGCGGCGACAGATGCGTGATTCCCTTGTGCCACCGGCACTGTGGACACCCCCGTCAGCCTGGGGTGTTTGGGTTCTCCAGAAATAATTTTGAAGAAAAAGATGGATTCTTGATCCATTCAGAGTGAAACAAAAGTTAAAAAACTCCCAGTGACGTCCTCTGCCATCATCTCTGTGTTTGTCTCTCACTTTCTCTCATCTCCTTGTGTAAATCCAAGGAGTGTCTGAGCAGCAGAAGTGGCTGTGGGAGTGACTGGGAGTGGTGTTTGGGTCTTGCTCCCTGTGTTTGTTGCATCTGGGACCCTGTTCTGCCTTTTGAAGCTTGGAGCTCTCCCTTCTGTCCCCTCTTCCTCCTGTTCAGTCCCTTCCTGCCAGACCTGCTGGGGTCAGTGGGTGCGATGTGACAGGGACACGTCACACAGGCACGTTCTTGTGTCATGGAGCTGAGAGATGAAGAGCAGTGATGCATTTTTAAAGAGGACATTGTGTGGAGGGCAAAGTTTCTCTCTGTCTCTGCTTTGATTTCTGGGCATAATTTGAAGATAACTCAATTAGCTGCAGTAAAGTCATACTGATTTACTTGAGGTAAGAGTTTGAGGTTCCTTGTTTTGTTTCTGCAAGCATTTCCCTGCACAGTGCTGCTCTGCCTCCTCTTGTGAGAGGGAAACTGTGTAATTTTCCTGATATTAATTAAGATAAGAGAGAATTATACCAAAATGTATTAAAAGGGAAATAAATACGTTTATTTCATATACGTTGTCTGAACTCCAGATCCCAGTCCCTGGCCTGGCTGCAGGCACAGCGCTGGCACCCCAAGCAGGGGCCTCTGTGGGGAGCAGGTGTGGGGGCCGATTGGGTGTTCTGGCTGCGGTGCCACTTGGGATCCACCTGGACTTCCCTGAGCGGGGAAGGCTCCCACGGGGAGGGGGAGCAGCAGAGTGTCTGTGCTGGGGCCACCATGAGCTGAAGTGTCTGTGCTGGAGCTCCCGGCATCCCGCCGTGGGAGGGACGCTCGGAAGTGGCTGCACACATCCCGGGGGCTGCACAGCCTGGGAGCCGTGCACGGCCCTCTGCCCCTGCTCCCAGGGTGTCCCTGTGTGAGTGACCGGCTCTCCCGGTCACGTGCACGTGGCCACGGCTGACAGAGCGCTGTGCGTGTCCAAGCGTGGCACCACGTGGGCTCCATCTCCTTGTGGCTGGAAGCTCCAGGTGTCAGGAGGTGCTGTGTGCTGATCCTGAGTGCCAGAGCTGTGTGCTGATCCTGAGTGCTGATCCTGAGTGCCAGAG
The DNA here is from genome assembly GCA_013390105.1 of Tichodroma muraria. Taxonomy (NCBI): domain Eukaryota; kingdom Metazoa; phylum Chordata; class Aves; order Passeriformes; family Sittidae; genus Tichodroma; species Tichodroma muraria. Next base: position 34,719 of record WAAG01006090.1, read on the forward strand.
CTGCCACTCATGCTCCAGAGCTGGGCTCCTGCTGCTGCCTCGCCTTGGTGGTGCCAGGCAGGGAAGCACAAGGGCAAGAGGTGAAGGTGCCCCGCAAGCTCCATCCCTGAACTGGAAGGGCTGGAGGAGGTGGTGTGTTGGAGCTGCCAGTGCCCGAGGGTGAGCTCCTTGTGCTCAATTCCCTTTGCTAAAGGGTGAAAGATTCTGCTGTTCCAAGTGGGCACACCGCAGGTTGCTCTGTAGTCCCAGCCGGTGCTGCTCACACCCGATGGGACTCAGGAGCTGCCTCTTGAATTGGTTCAGAGCACAGCGCTGCTCCTCTGAGCCATGGTGAGGTGCTTTGGGTGTGTCCATGTGGGAAAAGGATCTCCCAGGATCTCTGCCTTCTCCAGGCCATGGCCGGAATACAAGATGAAGACTCCTACAGCACGGTTGCAGGCACGTAGCGCGATGGGCAGAGCCTGGCGTGGTCCTCAGCAGTTGCTGTGCAGCTCCTGCACAGCTGGCCCACAGCTGGATTGTGGTGTGAGCAGAGTGGCTGCAGGTGTGCAGCCCTCTCGAGGCCTTGCTGTGGCCTCGGGGCAGGATCAGCCTCAGCTGTACAGCTGGATTTGGGGTGTGGGTGGCTGTCTTGGCATCTGTTTCTTGAGTTCTGTGGAAACCTTGCCATAGCAGCACGGTTGATCAAATTTTGAAGCAGCAATTAAAATCTAAATTTCTTTGCCAAAGCCTTAAGTATGTCTCTTATCTGAAATGCTCAGACTCTTTGCTGAGTGAAGAACATTAGGACCAAGAGACCCATTAAATTTTCTGGCACAGGCAAAGGAGATAAATCTTGCAAACTGATGGGATCACATGTGGCAGATCTGATGGTATCTGCTTCATGCACTGAGATGCAGAGGAGGAAAATGACCTTTCAGAATAATTTCTCTGGGCTGTAGAAGTTTAGGAAGTGGCTGTCTTTTCTTTTTCCAGAAAACTGTGTAAAGTAGTTTTGATCTTGTCCAGCTGAAGGGAAACCCGTTTTATTTGCTTATATTACTTTTTCTGTCCTACAAGATGTTTGATCCATCTTTTGGAAGCAGAGGAAAGGGCACAGTGCCACTCTGTCATCCCTTGCCTGAGCAGTTCACACCATCTCTGGTCATCATGTTCACAGACTTTTCAGAACTGTCATTCTGCTGTAGGTGAGGTCACAAACAGTCATGGTTCAGCTTCTCCTGGCGACAGTGATGCTGCCTTCCACTAATCCATGGTCTGCAAGCTTGGGAGCTGTGGTTCATTAACGGGAGTGGCTCCCCTCAGCTCTGAGGTGTGCTTTCCAGCCAAAGCTTCCATCCTCACGACCAGCAAACACCAGTGTTGGCACTACCCTGACAGCAGGGCTTGTTAATGTGAGGTGACAGGGGGTGGAGAAGTGGCTAATTAACAGTTGAAATAATAAGGCACTTGCTTTCATGCCTTTTGTTTAAAGCTGTGGGTCTGCAGCACTTGCCAGGGAGCCAGCGGCGCTGGGCTGAGGTGCTGGAGGGGCTGGAGTTTCAGCTGCAGCTGCCCATCTCACCACCCTCTCACCACCCACATTTCTGCCAGAGCACTGAATTGCAGAACCATCAGGGCTGGAAGAGCTTTCCAAGAGCCTCAAGTCCCTGCTGTGCCCAATCCCCACCTTGTCCCCAGCCCAGAGCACCGAGTGCCACGTCCAGTCATTCCTTGGACACCTCCAGGCATGGGGACCCCAAACCTCCCTGGACTGCCCATTTTAGTGACTGACAACCCTTTCCATGAAGAAATTCTTCCTATGTCCAAGAGGTTTAGTTCTTTGCTTCACTGCCCAAAAATGCGTCTGCACACTGAGGGTCTTTTTTGTGCCTAAATGTCTGTCTTCTGAGATTGGTGGAAGTTTTCTCATTAAAATGTTCAATATCCTTGGGTCAGGTACCAGGTGCAGGATGAGGACTACATTTGAGATAGAGACATAAGCCTGTTACAGGGCTGGGCCTCACAAGGCAAAGCAGGAAATACTTTGGGGTGATACAGAAGTTTTCTGTGATTATTTCTGTTTGCCATTTGCAAAGAAGTAGCAAAATGCAAACTCACTGCAGCTGTTTTCCACTGCTAGAGCAGCTAAGAAAAAGGTTAAAAAGTGACAATTTAAGTAAGGCAGTTTTAAAGTGGCAGAGCTGGATAACTGGTACCCAGGAGTATTAAAATAATTGGCCAAGGAGCTCCCTGAGACAGTAATGGTTTATTTTTAACAAATCCTGAAATGCTGAAGATGAACCAGAGGAATGGGAAAAGGCTAATGAAAATTGATAGAAAAATTAAATATGATTTGGTCTAGGGGGAATTGTGCCATCCGCTCCTCCCAGGCTGATCCCTCTCCCACTGGCTCTGCTCTCCTCCCAGTCACGTCCCTGTTTCCACCATGGGCTCTTCCTTGCAGACTGGACATAGAAAGCAATGAGATCTCCTGTCCTTCCTGCTGCTGTTGGATGTGTTGATGGGACAGCACAGCCGTGCTCAGCCTCTCTCCCACCCTGTCCTGGCACATCTGGTGGCTGGGCAGTGGTTTGGCTGATGCCATCAGAGGCTGCGTGACAGATGCTGGTCCTGGACACTGGTTCCGTGGCAGTCCCACAACCCACAGCCTCTGCCAGCTGCACCAACCTCTGGTGTCCCAGTCTGGGAGGTGCCAGCTGGACACCTGTGGGATGTGATGGTGACGGGTGCTCACCCAGCAAAGGACCAGTCCCAGTCCCAGTCCCTGAGCATGGGTACACCGGGGGCCTGGTCACTGTGCCTGATCTTGACTCGCCAGCCCTCATTCCAGAGCCACTGGAATCTAGCCTCCATTCCAGAGCCAGGCTGTGCGCTTCACAGGCTCTGAGGTTCTCCAGTCTCCATCCGGCCCAACACAGCTTTCCTTATGTGTTTCCTTGTACAGAGATGCCTCCAAAGGCATCATCTCCAAAGCAGGTCTTTAAGCCGTGACTGGTGTTGCCCCTCAGCAGTGAGGCTGCAGTTACAGAGAGAGCCCAGGTGAGCCGACAGCACAGGCTCGCGTGAGACCTGGCTCTGCGCGACACAGACTGGCCAGGTGACTTTCTGCTGCGTGTTACCTTGTGCTCCACAGATACGCTTTCCCCTCTTTCTCAGAGGGTCGACTCCCTGAGTGTGGAACCCAGCGGAGATGCAGTGAGTTATGTTGTGCCTCACCCGAGGGAGCCAGGTCCCGCCTGAGCGGGGCTGCTGGCAGGGGCTGTGGATCAATCGTTGCAGCCTGGGAGCCGGAGCTGGTGCGCGGTGCTGAGGATCCGATAGACCCGCCCGAGCACCCCTGCAACTGAGCATCTTTGTGCCCAAACATCCCTGCATCCAGGCACCCCTGTGCTGGAGCATCCCTGTGTCTGAGCACATCCCTGTGTCTGAGACTGTCCTGTCCTTGGCCAGAATCCCTGGGGCAGTGCCTGGGGTTCACTGCCACTTCTTTTACTCCTGTCCTCCCCTGACTCCGCTGCTGATCCCAGTTTGCTGTCTGTCCTGCTGCCAGAGCTCTGTAACATTTCCTGCAGCTTATCATTACTTTCTTCTGTTCTTATTCCCTATATCAGGAAACCATAAATATGTATTTTAGAGCCGTCAGTTTTTTCGAGCGTGTGGAGTGCTGCCTCCTGAAAAATCCCAGCAGCAGATTTTGAGCCAAAGGGAAGATTGCAAAAATAGTTTCTCCCTTATGGCACATTGAAAGTTTCCCTTTTAGGCGAAATTGCCCAACCCTGACAGATGTATCTGAAGTTTTAAAAAATATGAGTCCCAGTATTTCACTTAAACTGTCATTTTTGGTAAAGGAAAATATTCCTTTTGGTGTGCCCATTGATTTTCTTTGGATCTAAATACGGACTAAGGTCTGTCAGGTTCCTGCTGCAGCTGTGTGGTCAGTGAGCTCCGTGCATGTGCTGAGCAGCTGCTGCAGGCTGGCCCTGTGGTCAGACTCTGCCCCGAGCTCCTGTGGCAGCCGGAGGGACTGCCCAGAGCCCTGTCCCTGGCCGGGCCGGACGCTGGCTGCCTGTGCTGGGGTCTGAGCCCCTCCAGCAGGGACACGCGGAGCGTGCAGGGGGAGGGAAGGGGTTCTGCTCCGTGCTTGCTCTTTGTTGGGGACTGCATGGCCCCCGCTCCTGTCACAGCGTTCAGCTGAGGGGAGGCAGCTACTGCTCCCCGCCTCATCCTGTGTCTCCAGAGTCCCACTGAGCAGGGTGCTGGGTGGGACATGTGCTGCTCCTCCTGCCTGCCAGTTTGTGGGGACCAGGCTGGGGCCAGGGGCTGGCCTGGCACTGCCCTGGCCCCGCACTTCCCCTCATCTTGGTGCTGTTGGTGCTGGACACAAAGCTGCTTGTATTGTTGGAAGTGCTTGGAATTTACTCCTGGTTGGGTGAGAGCCTCTGCCGGGGGCTCAGCTGCTGGGGCAGTGCCACCTCATGTCATTCCTTGGGGAGCTCTGTCCTGGAGGCACGTGCTGCCCTGTCTGTGGCACCACGGTGTGGGACACTGGGGGCTGGAGCAGCAGCAGCAGCTTTGGGGTGCCTGGTCCCAGGGCAGAGGGTTCTGCTGGGACTCCCTCTCTGGGGTGGTCTCACCTTTGGCCTTGGTCTTCACGTTTCACAGTTGCCAGGGGCTGTGCCAGGGGCTGTGCTGGGAGCCAGGCAGTCAGTGCTGTCCTGCCAGGCGGGATTGCCTGGGTTTCCAGACGAGATAACACGGTGGATTAATTAGATAGTGAAGTGCTAATAGCCGTTGAAAAGAGATGTGCTTTCTGTGTGCCCCAAGTTCGGATTTATTACTACTACTTTCTGTATGGCCTATTAATTTTTGATGACTTTAGATAAATTGCATTCAGCCTGAAATAAATTAAAATAAGTGCATATAAATCATGTTCTATTCTTAGCTCCTGCAAAACAAATTTCCATTTCATCTCTTGTTGTCCTTCCTCTATTACATGTATCCTGCCGGCGCATGTCACCCGTTATTGTGATAGAAATGTTTTATCTCCTTGAGATTCTCTGTGTTTGCCTTTGAAGTGTCAGGGCTGCTGTAGACATGGCACATCTTGGATCATCTCAGTAGCTGATTTGGCCACATCTGTTTGATTTACCAGTTAACAAGCCAGACCTAAATACTAAATAGGTGTTCTTCTGTGACAGCGATCTACAGTTTGTACCGACTACTCCTTGACATTAAATTAAACTCTAGAACTCAAAATCCAGCTTGTTTTATGACTCACACCCTCAAGTGATGTTCAGGCAAGTGTAGAGACAACCCTAATAAATGCCTAGTTTTAGATTGTTTAATTTACTATATGTTTATGTAAGAGTACAGTGACTAAGAAAAGAATTGGCCTCAGTTAATGCTGCGACGATTGCAAGATATTATTACGCAGATAATATATGTCCGTCTGGAGTAAATCATTGTTAGTTTACTTTTCATTTAATTTGGTGGGCTGTGCAGAAACAAGGCCATGGAAGAAATAAGTTATTTTTACAGTGCTTGATAAAACCTGTGAGGTTCCTGTTCAGGCTTGGAAATCTGTTTATGGTTAATCCTTCATTTTGCTCTGGCATGTTGTGCTGACAGTTTCACCCTTCACAGTGCTGTTTCCTCTGCCTCTGATTTCCCCCAATTAAACTATGTGCGTTTGGTGGGCACATTGGGTCCGGCCACAGTGCCCTGACCGGTACCTGGGTCCCCCTTCACCCTCATCCCTCTCCCAGTGCCCGTTGGGGAATGAGAGTGTTGGTGCATTAAAAATGGTGGCGTTCGTTGGCAAAGGAAACGGTAAGAATAATTTTATTCATATACTCATAGAATCCCAGAATAGTTTGGTTGGGAAGGGGCCCTTAAAGCTCATCTTGTTTCATGCCCCTGGCATGGGCAAAGACACTTCCCACTAGACCAGTTTGCTCCAAGTCCTGCCTAATCTCGCCATGAACATTTCCGGGGATGAGGCATCAATTACCTCATTTTTCCATTGTTCCATATTTATCACAGCAATAAGTTAGAAATGGCCAGTGCTGGGTATCCTATACTGCTGTGGGTGGTGAAAGGGATGGAGAGCTTCAGGGAGTTTGGAGTGTGTGGGATGTTGTATATCCACCTGTGTGTCCTGGGGGGCCTGTCTGCTTACCATTTCTGGAGTCACTCTCTGTGCCCTCCTTGCTCCCCTCAGCACCTTTGGCAACCACACACAGCTGTGTGGTGTGGTCAACACCTGGAGGGAAGGGATGGCATCCCAAAGGATTGGAACAGGCTGGAGAGGTGAAGGGAGTGGGTGAAGCTCAGCACCACGCAGCCTCACGGCGGTGAGGCCTCAAGCACCGGTCAGTGCTGCGTGAGGGTGTAAGGTCACAACCAGGATGTGGCCAGGGAATGGTCTGGCTGTGCTGGACCCTGGAGCACCTGCTGCCCTTCCCACCACCCTGGACATGGGCAGCCTGGCAGCTGGCACTCGCCAGGCACCAGTGGGCATTTGACAATAAGAGGAAAATCCCGGATTTCCTCACTCTATGACTTGCCAGCATGTGGAGCGCTGCTGTCGGGGTGCTCGGGCAGGAGGAGCTGCAGGGAGAGTGTGCAGGTGAGAGTGAGCCTGTGCTAGGACAGGAGTGGTGAGTGGCCGGCATGACCGGCACAGCTGGCACAGCTGGCACTGCTGCTGTCCTGCAGCAGCTAGTTCACCCACCCTGAACTTGGGTGCACCCTCTGCTCGTGCGAGGACGTGGCTGGTGCCCTGGCACTCCCCTGCCCTGGGTGCCTCTGCCTGGGCAGGCTGCGTGCCAGGGACTGCGCCAGGGTGGTGGTGACCCTGAGGAGCCTCTGCCCCCACACCAGTGCTCCCACGTGTCCCTCTGAGCGAGACCCGTGGCTGGAGGGTGTGGGGCAGGTCGTGCAGGGCCACCATGGCTGCCTCACCTTCTCGTACCCCCTGGGAATGTATGGCTGTGGAACAGAGGGATGGAGGAGTGGCAGAGAAAATCCCTTCACATCCCTTCCCTTGTGTTGTGTTTTGATGTTGCAAAACTAGTTTTTAAAATGTCACAATAGCTCAATTCAATAAAAATGTTTTGGTAAGTTAAAAAGCTGCCTTATTTAAACAATTATTCACTTAGGCCTGCTCCTGTTTGGAAGCTGCATGGCCGATGCTGATGTTGGTGTCACTGTTTGGCATATCTGTGTAATATTTGGTACAGGAACTCCTCAGGAGCTGGAAAGCTTTGTATAGAATCACAGAACGGTTTGGATTGGAGGGACCTTAAATGTCTTGGTGTTCTGATCTTGAAACACAATGTGTGTGTACCACTACACCTGAGGCGCTTTACGGTGACATCCCCCTGTGCGGAGCTCTGGCCCCGACTCCTGCGCCGCACGGGGGCTGTGGGGTGCAGCGCTCATGGGTTCGGGGGGATGAAGTTGGAAGCTGTCTTGGGTGGCACTGGCAGCCCTGGGCTGGGGTTCAGGAGGGGGCTGCAGCCCAGCTGGGAGCTCTTGAGTGCAGGCAGTGGGGCTGTGCTGCTTTCCCTGTGTTGCATACCACTGCAGGGATGATTCCTGGGAGCTGGAGGAAAGGAAAAGGATGGAATTCCTAATGCACATTCTATAGAGGAGGCCAGGGAAGTGGAGCAGCCTGTCCATCTGTCTGTACCTGTGGTGTCCACAGAGCCTGGCTGGCCGGCACATGGACCAGCAGCCCTGGGTGCTGGTGGTCATCAGGGTACAAGGACAGTCATGAAAGATGATGGACGGTGCCAGCTTAGGTATGTGCTGCTTATACAGGGGTTAGAGGTGCCTTGGGAAGCTGGTGCTCACAGCTTCTGGACTGAGAGATGCATTGCTGGGACCTTCTGCCCCAAGGAGCAGGAGGATACCGTGGAAGGAGCCCAGATAGGCTCTTGGCTGTGCCTGCAAAGCCCCAGGTAGTTTCACAGCTCAAACAGCTTGCTGGGTTTGACAGTGGGTGAGATGGAGTGCAGAGCTGTCCCTCAGAAATGCAGATGATCTCTCGAGGTGTGCGTTTATCGCAGGATGTCTCTCAGGCGCCGCTCTGTTCTGTGCTGGGTGCTGTCCCCGCCCGGGCCCTGCATCCTCGGGCGCGGCTCCTCACGGCACAGCTCTTAATTAATTAATACCTTCCCGAGCTGCAGTCGCGCTCTGCACTACCACCTTGACTCGTCCCACGGGTCACTCTGGGCTCTTGTCCGTGACGCCAAAGCCTTGGGGAGCTCCCACAAAGCAGCCCCGGCTCGTGTGGGCCACCCTTGCGCCCTGCCCGCTCGGCCTTCTCTGCGGGGCGCGGAGGCGGCGTGCGGAGCCCCCGCGGGCCTGGGGCCGTGCCAGCGGGAGCGCACAGGCCCCGGCAGCGAGCGGGGAGCGCGCAGGCCCCGGCAACGAGCGGGAGCGCGCAGGCCCCGGCAGCGAGCNAGCGAGCGGGGAGCGCGCAGGCCCCGGCAGCGAGCGGGAGCGCGCAGGCCCCGGCAGCGAGCGGGAGCGCGCAGGCCCCGGCAGCGAGCGGGTGCCGCTCCCGCGTGGCACACGCGTGCGATGGAGGCAGTGTGGGGCGTGGCAGGGAGCAGAATGAGAAGGGAAAGAAATGAAATCCCTGGGAACGCCGTGGCTGTGCTGACCCCGGGGTCACTGTCCCAGGGGAGCCAGCAGCAAGCGCTGCTGGAGGCCGGGGCCGGGCCAGGGTGCTGAGCATTGGGCATCCCCTGGGTGCAGCCATCCTGACCGTGCCCGCGCCTCCTGGGAAGGCTCCAGCACACTCGTGAAAATGCAGGACACAGGATGCTGTGTCAGCAGAAGTGAAGGGACAATGCCTAGAATGTGCCCGTGTCCCTGCTTCTGCTGGAAGCACTCCAGCTGTGACATGTGCTCTGCTGCAGGAACCCCGTGGTTTTTTTACCTTTCCGAGCGCTTGGCATTGTTGAGTGTTGTCTGCTCCAGACAATGAGAAAGCAATTCTAAAATAAAGTGCTTTAAAAAAAATGACATTGTATTTTTCTCCTCAATTTCTGAACTTTATGGGCATGTTTTTAAGCTGTGTATTGCAAGGGCAAGTGCTGAAGCTGTTTGTTGTGTAGAAGACAGGGGAAACCCAGCAAAAATGCAGAAATTAAGCTTCTGAGGAAGGAACATACATTGTGTCAGGAGAGGCATCATGCCTGTATGAGCTGGCAGCACTGCCCCTGGCCTTCACTTTGGCCCTGTGTCTCCCCTTGCTCCGGCCTCTAAGATTCCCAGAGGTCTGAGGAGTTCATGGCTGTTTGGGTCCCTTTAACTAGGACCAGAATACAGGATTTCCCAGTCTCATGGCTCCCCATGGAGATTCACCTGTCCAGTCCAATAGCAAGTGTCAGACGTGGTGGCCTTGTGGTCCCGGCTGGTGCTCCTGGATGGTGATCCTGGCCAGCTCAGCGTTGTGTGGCTAGCACAGCCCCCAAAACAAACCTCTGGATGAGTTTCTATGATTCAAATGTTTTTTTTTTTCTCAGGTACTCTGTTTCCAGAGCACTTCAGCAAAAAGCAAAACCAGCAAACTTCAGCAAAAATTCAGCAAAACTCCGTGATTTGCTTACAAACCATTGACCTTTGTGAAACTGAAGCTCCTTGTTCTCCACTGCACCGGTCCCAGCAGCTGGAATGCCACAGATCCCATAATCTCCTTTTACATACAACTTCTGGCATGGCTATGGGGTGCCTGTGGTGGCTGGTGCTGTGATTTCCCTTCCTCCATCCACAGCAGATGAACATCATCAGCTTCCAGACTATTTTTTTTCCATCATGAAACTGCATTTACAAAGACCTGAGAATCCTGACTTCTGGACAGGTGGGAAGGGCAGTCAGTAGCTGTTACGACCTCAGTGGTGACAGATGATGTCTGAGCCAGACCCTGAGTTGGCAGCTGGCTCCAGCAGCTCCTAGTGAGCGCACTGGGGATCCCTGGCATGCTGACCATGTGTAACACTGACCATCCAAACAGGAATTGGATGTTGTGGAAGTTGTTTGCTATTTAATGGCTGTCTTATGGATTCTGCTGCTCCCATGTGTTGTGTGATCCGCAATATATAAATGACCCTTTGGAGCACTGGGCTCACTGGCAGATACTGCACTTCATATCCCAAAAAGGAGGAGGCAAAACCCCCAGCATGCAGTGTGCTGGGCACAAGGAGCCATCCCAGTATGTAGCATTTCAGTCCTGGGTTCCTTGGATCCATTCTAGGCCGGAATTTCAAATTCATTAGCACTTCACCTGACCTCTCTGTTGCTAGAGCAGTGGGTGGCTATTCCCAGGGCTAGCTGCTGACTGGGTTCCAGGCTGTGCCTGCTGCTCGCCCTGCAGTGCTGGTGGGGCTCAGAACGGCTGTGCCCCACAGGGGTTGCTCTGGCCATTCCCCAACACCCATAAGACCCTCCAGAGGATTGTGGTGGGAGTCTGCCCTTAGGAAGTGCTGGCAGAGGGTCTGTGTGTGTGCCCCAGGATGCACCAGGGGCTGTTTGGGCTGTCACCTCCTGGCAGGAGCGGATGGCTCCTCTGGAAGCGTTGGAAATCCTCTAGTGGGTCTCAGAGAGCCGTGTGTGGTGCTGGAGCTGGAGTGTGCCCCAGCTGTCCCTGCACCCTGCCCGTGTGTGGGCTTGGTCCCACACTGGCTCAGGGCTCCTCCTCTGTGCAGAGGTGGCTGTTGTGCAGCTGCCAGGGCTGGGGCCGGCGCGTCCCCGTGCTGGTGGGAGCTGTGCTGGGGTGGAATGGAGCTCTGTGGTCCAAAGCTGGGCTGGAGGTGGCGTGAAGGCCAGAAGACCTGTGGGAGACACCTGGCAGGGGAAGGGCCATGGGAATGCCACCCATTGTGGGGACGTCCCACTTGGGAGTGGCCAGGGGAAGGTGGGCAGGGGCTGACGGCGCTGGAGGGGTCCCTGCCTCCATGAGCCCCGGCCCTGCCCAACCACTGTCAGACCTGCTCCATACCTGAGAAATGGGGGTAGGAGAAGGCTTCTCTGCTCGAAGACAGGAGCAGCAGTCTGGGAACTCCAGTCAGTCCCCTCCAGCCGATGGGGGAACAGTGGAGGGGCTCCCAGCCCCTGGCAGTGTGCTGGGGCTCAAAGGTTCCTGGTTCTTTGGGGACACAGTTCCCACTCTGTGTGACCATAAGCCGTGCAGCCCACAGCAAATTGAACTTAGGTTTTATAGACAGATGAATAACTCAAAATGATCAAATGTAGCAACAGCATGGATGTAAAGAGCAGTGTATGTGAGAGGCTTTTTTTTGTGAATCACAAATGTCACATGAAGAGCTTGACTACCCTTGTCCTATTGCACGCACCAAGCAGTAAATGAGCAGTGCTCACCTTCCCAGGAAGCTGGCATTTGTTTTATGTATGAATGCAGTTTCCTGTCTGTTTTTTTATCTTTTAAGCAAGTATATTGCTTTCATTAGTCAAAAAGGTGTTTTCTGCAATGAGCTCTAAGCCACGTCAGTGCTACTATCTCTGCAGATTATCTGTGTGGGGGATGAGGTGTGCTGGGAGAGGAGGGGACACATGTCCAGGCTGACTCTCAGCAGATGTGTTTTTTTGATGCCTGTCCTCCTAAGTCACCAGGTCCTGCAGTTGGTATTGTTGTCTAGAACATCTCAGTGGTGGGGCACAGTCACAAGACTGCTGCACCGAGCACTCAGGGAGGAAATGCTCTGTTTTTTCAGCAAGGATGTGAAATATTTGTGCTACCCCTGAAGCAAGGGATGATGCCCAGGCTGGGGAGGATGGGCTATCCCCATCCCTGCACAGCCTGGGGCGCCAGCTTCCTCATGTAGATCCAGGTGTGGCTTTGCTGTTTCTGTCAGTTGAGGCATTCAGATGCCAAATCCTCACTGGTCTTCATTGCACTTAGGGCTGGTGGGTGCTCAGCACTCTGATCCACCAGGACCTCTCCATAAGCACCCCCTGCTCCCGAGGGCTCAGTCCCTCCTCCTAATTCAGTGTCATTGGCAGATGTATGTGGGGTGCACTCACCTCCCTGCCCAGGTCACTGAGAGAGACACGGGGGAGGACGGTCCCTAAACCCAAGTCATGGGGGACAGTACTGGCGACCGGCCACTGGCTGGTCTTGCTCCATTTACTGCAGCCCTTTGAGCCTGATGTTCTTTGATGGCGTTGGATCCAGCTCTGGCCATATGCTGGGCATTTGACCAGAGGATATTGGCAGAGACAATATGCAAAACTCTCTTAGCATCCAAAAAACCCACCTCTCCTGGTAGGTAGCTTTGTGGTAACCTTGTCATCCCAGCTGTTGTTTTAAGTCGTTTCATCTTGTAATGGTATTTCCAGACTCGTGAACTTGCTGATTTGGGTTCAAGCTTGTGTCAGTCTTGGGTAGCTCTAGCAATGGACTTGGCTGAATCCAGGCACATGACTTTAATCATAGCCATGAATCTAAATTGGCAGCATTAAGTTAGCAAAATTAAATGAGTGTGGTGCCCCCAGCCAAGGCTGACAGGGACCCCAGTGGCTGTGCTGCAGATGCCCTGAGCTGCTGAGCCCACTCCAATCTAGTACTTACCAGATGTACATTAAAGGAGCAAAGTCCCACCTGGAAAGGACAAGTGACAGTCCCTGGCCACAAAGTGCAGCCGCTGGGTTGGGAGGTGGCTGGTGGGTGACACTGGTGGGGTTTGGGGGCTGCAGCAGGCGGTTTCCTCCACTGCTTGGCATTGCCATTCTCCTGCAGGTGCTTGTGACCTGCAGGGCCACCCTGATTTGCAGTGCTGTCATGAAAGTGAGTCCACAGAACACACCTGAATACTGCCATGGCACTTTGCTTTTTGCCACAAGTCATGGCAGCAAGAATTGTGATGTTTATACTGGTTATGGGAGCAGCTCCCAGCACTGCCCACAGTAGCAGACTCTGCTTTGGACTGCTGTATCAGTCTTTTATTTTTCCAGTGGGAACTCAAAAGTTGGAATAGTCCTGAATACTTGCGGTTCCCAGAAGTATCAGGAAAAAGTGCATTGATTCTGCTGAAAAGCAAAGTTTAGGGCTGGTATTTTCACTAAACTTTTTGTTGCCTCTGCTTGCATGGCACCACAGATTTGGTTTGGGTTATGAACAGACCAGACAACAGGAGCAATAATTGTTGTTCTAACATTAAATGTCTTTAAATATCAGTGATGATTCAAGACTTCTGGTTCTGACTAGCTGTGAAACTGTATTTTAGCTGAGCTTCATTAATGCATCTCTGGGATGGTAATGGGTCTGAGTAATCTGATCTGAGCTTGTATAATTGTGCCAGTCCCAAAGGGAGACGAGTGCTTCAGTCGCAGTGTGGAGCCCCTCTGAGCACCGCTGCTCACAACGGCACAAGTTCCCTCTCAGACACGTGGGTGCTTCTCCACAGGACCATGCTCCCTCCTGTTCCACGGAGGAGCATCCCCCAGCCCTCCCACCTGCCCGTGCTGTGAAGCCTTTGGCATAGTCACTGATGGATGATCTCACTGCGCTGGCGTGGGCACTGCTGCTAGCAGCCCTGCCACGAGGAGCCGGGCCTGGCGGTGTAAGCGATAAAGCTGATTGAACCGCTGGGCTTTCCAGGGGAGCCGGAAAGCTGTGATCAGCTAAAATTAGCCCAAGATCCATTTTTATTCAGATCTCTGTTGTGGGGGCTTTTTTTTATATTGTGTTTGGGGTTTTTTGTTGGGTTTTTTTTGGTTGTTTTGTTTTATTTGTGTTTTTTGGGGTTTGAATGACATAAAATTAGCTCCTTCTGGGTTTATTCTGAAAATAGCATTAAGAGCTTAAATGTTCAGCGGAGATGTCTGTAAACCCATTGGACTGCTGTAATTTCAAGGCCACTGAGAGTTTCAGCTTAGCACGTGAAGCACACATGAACCACTCCTCATTTTCTGTACCTGGGCATTTGTCACTATGGCCAACAGCCTGGGAGGTCGGGGGCTCTGCTGGGATGTGGAGGTGCACTGGGCAGCAGGATGGGCTCTAGCAGGGGGGCCTGAGGGGTGGAAGGTGGCTTCCCAATGGCTTTGTCATTTGTGTGCGAGTGTCGGGGTGTGTATATGTGCATGTGCAAACATCCCTGGTTCTCAGCTTTGCTCCTGGTGGGCGGTGCAGGCGCTCTTGTGTCAATGTGGGGGAATGAAGAAGAGCCAGGTAACATGGTGAGGGTGGCTCGCTGCTACCTGAGCTTCAGTTCCGTGGTTTAACCACAGACTGTCTGTCTTGGCTTTTTTATGATGTCCATCTTATCTCGCAGAGACTAACTGCTGTTTGCTCTCCCTTGCAGGCTCTTGAATCTGTTCTACAATGGAAAAACTGCTTTTGTTTCTGCTGTTCATTGGCGTAGCAGTGCGAGCTCAGATCTGCCCCAAGCGCTGCGTCTGTCAGATCTTGTCTCCGAACCTCGCCACCCTCTGTGCCAAGAAAGGGCTCTTGTTTGTTCCTCCCAACATTGACAGGAGGACCGTGGAGCTGCGGCTGGCAGACAACTTTGTTACAAACATTAAAAGGAAAGACTTTGCCAACATGACCAGCCTGGTGGACCTGACGCTGTCCCGGAATACAATCAGTTTTATCACGCCTCACGCGTTTGCCGACCTGCGCAATCTGCGGGCTCTGCATTTGAACAGCAACCGATTGACTAAGATCACTAATGACATGTTCAGTGGGCTCTCCAATCTCCACCACTTGATACTGAACAATAATCAGCTGACTTTAATTTCTTCCACAGCTTTTGATGATGTTTTAGCTCTCGAGGAATTGGATTTGTCTTACAACAATCTGGAAACCATCCCTTGGGATGCCGTGGAGAAAATGGTCAGTTTGCACACTCTCAGTCTTGACCACAACATGATTGACCATATTCCTAAGGGGACCTTCTCCCACCTCCACAAGATGACCAGACTGGACGTCACATCCAACAAACTGCAGAAGCTACCGCCTGATCCGCTCTTCCAGCGCGCTCAGGTGCTGGCAACCTCAGGAATTATCAGCCCCTCAACATTTGCGCTGAGCTTTGGCGGGAACCCCTTGCATTGCAACTGTGAGCTTTTGTGGCTGAGGCGCCTTTCCAGGGAGGACGACCTGGAGACCTGTGCTTCTCCTACGCTCCTGTCCGGCCGGTACTTCTGGTCGATCCCTGAGGAGGAGTTTCTCTGCGAGCCCCCGCTCATCACCCGGCACACCCACGAGCTGCGGGTGCTGGAGGGGCAGCGGGCAGCCCTGCGCTGCAAGGCCCGGGGTGACCCCGAGCCAGCAATCCATTGGATTTCACCTGAGGGCAAGCTGATTTCTAATGCGACCAGGTCCACGGTGTACGACAACGGGACGCTCGACATCCTTATCACGACGGTGAAGGACACGGGCTCCTTCACCTGCATTGCTTCCAACCCAGCAGGGGAGGCCACGCAGACGGTGGACTTGCACATCATCAAACTCCCCCACTTGCTGAACAGCACAAACCACATCCATGAGCCGGACCCAGGCTCCTCGGATATCTCCACATCCACCAAGTCGGGCTCCAATGCGAGCAGTAGCAACGGGGATACTAAAGTCAGCCAGGATAAGAAGGTGGTCGTTGCGGAAGCGACGTCCTCCACAGCTCTGCTGAAATTCAATTTTCAGAGGAATATACCTGGGATACGTATGTTTCAAATCCAGTATAATGGTACTTACGATGACTCCCTTGTTTACAGGTAAGGCAGCCCCAGCCTGCCCGTGTGGGACCATGCTGGGTGCCAGTTTTGGTGTGGGCATATGGCCCCTGGGCAGCCCCTCTGCTGGAGTTCCTGTGCCAAGCTGAGCAGAGCCCAGCCCCAGCACGTCATGGTGGGAGCCTCAGGAAGGACTCGCTCCATTTCTACTTACAAATGGGAAAATTACTTAGAACAGTGTTATTTTTAGATAATCTAAATGGACCTCTCATCCCGTGAACTGATCTGAGAGAGGTTGTGAAGGTCGATGGATTAAATGGATCCTAATGTGCTCAGCTTTATGGAAGCACAGTGTCTGTGATCATGTTCCTCCCAGCGCTTTCTGGTGGTGCCTGTGCTGGGGAAGTGCAGGGGGGCTCTGTGCTGCCTAGTGTAGCTGTTGCACCCTTCAGCACTGGCTTTGCTTGGTCACTTCTCCTGTGAATTTCTTTATCCATTACTAGACAAGGGGTGTTGGCTTTAAACTGAAAGAGGGTAGATGTAGATCAGATAACTGAAAAAAATTCTTCCCAGTGAGGACAGTGAGACCCTGGCACAGGTTCCTCAGAGAAGTTGTGGGTGCCCCATCCATGGACGTATCCAAGGGCAGGCTAGACAGGGCTTGGAGCAACCTTGTCTAGTGGAAGGTGCTCCTGCCCATGGCAGGAGGGTGGACTAGATGGTCTTTAAATGTTGCTTCCAACCCAAGCCATTCTGTGATCTGTGACTCCATGTTTTTGATGTGGTTGTTCTAATGGGGGGCTCTGCCATGCTGAGCCATGCCAGGGGGCTTGGCAGTGACTGCTGCTACATCAAAGGACAGGCAGAAGCTGTTGGGGGGAAGGAGACCAGCCCCACGGGGGCTGCGGCAGAAGCAGGACAGACAGACAAGCTGTGGTGGTGCCCAGCGTGGCCCAGGCTGCCCCATGGGGTGGGAAGTGTGTCCCCAGGCTCACTCATACAGTTTTCCTTCTCCCCCAGAATGATACCTCCCACGAGCAAAACCTTTCTGGTCAACAACCTGGCTGCGGGGACGATGTACGACCTGTGCGTCCTGGCCATCTACGATGACGGGATCACCTCGCTGACGGCCACCAGAGTCGTGGGCTGCACTCAGTTCACCACTGAGCAGGATTACGTGCGCTGCCACTTCATGCAGTCCCAGTTCCTGGGTGGGACCATGATTATCATCATTGGTGGGATCATTGTGGCGTCCGTGCTCGTGTTCATCATCATCCTCATGATCCGCTACAAGGTGTGTAACAGCAATGGGCAGCAAAAGGCCACCAAGGTCAGCAACGTGTACTCGCAGACGAACGGGGCTCAGATCCAGGGCTGCAGTGGGGTGCTGTCGCAGTCCATGTCCAAGCAGGCTCTCGGGCACGAGGAGGGCATCCAGTGCTGCAAGGCTGCCAGCGATGGTGTGACGCAGTCACCGGACACCGGCTCCAGCCAGGACTCAGCCACCACTACCTCCGCTTTGCCTCCCACCTGGACTTCCAGCACTTCCCTGTCGCAGAAGCAGAAGCGCAAGTCGGGGCCAAAGCCCGGCAGCGAGCCGCAGGGCGAGGCTGGTGGCAGCCCCGAGCCCCAGAACTCGAACAGAAATAACTCCACGGCCCTGCAGCTAGCAAGCCGCCCCCCTGAGGCGGCCCCCGTGGCCCACACGTACAAAAGAGCACAATCAAAGCCAAGTAAGTTCCTCACTCTGCCGGCCGACGCGTCCCGAGCCAAGCGCCGGCGGTCGCTGGGCGGCGAGCTGCTGGAGCCCTGCGGCGCCGGCGCCCTGCGCTCCAAGCGGAGCATGTCCATGAACGGGATGCTGCTCCAGGCAGACTGCGCCGGTGCCGATAGCGGAAAAGCAACTTTCTCCAGTTCTGAGTGGATATTGGAAAGCACTGTGTGACCTGCTTTTTTTTTCTTTTTTCTTTTTTTTTTTTTTTTAATTTTTATTTTAACTAAAAACAAAACACCAAACATTGTGTGAAACTCCCTTTTCCAGGGAATTGGATTTGGATGTCCACTGCTGTCTCGCTGATTAATGGCTTGTTCATGCAGGGTTCTGTATAAGCCACCCAGTGCACACAGGGGGTTATTTAGTTTTCATTTGGTTTTATTTAATATGAAAACCGAAGGCAACATTCAGAGATTTAAAAAAAAAAAAAAAAGGAAAAAAAGATTAAGGGGCGAAAAAAAGCACGAAACAGCACCAGTGCCTTCCCTGCTCTAGGACTGGCTTCCTGGTTCTGCGGTAGCAGAAAACAAAAGAGAGAGTTTTCACAGAAAAAGCCTTTTATAAAGGAAATGCAATTTCCTCCAAGCTAACAAATAACCACTTCTGGATCAATCAGTAAAATGATATTTTTTAAACCGGTCAGACTGTATATTTCTTTTCCGTGACAATGGTGTTGCCTTTGTTTTTAGGCAGATGCTGTACAGGAGCAACAACGCTGTGTTGTTATGTTGTGTAAAATAAAATATTCACTCGGTACGCCAGCCAGCGTCGCGGTGACTGCCCTGCCGGAGCCGGGCCGGGGCCGTGGGGCTCCACAGCTCCCACCGAGGGGCTGGGAGGATGACGAGGAGGCGCCAGGGTGCGGGGTCCATTCCCTCGTGCCGGGTCTGGCTGGGCACTGTGAGGCAGTGGGATCCCACCCCGGCTCTCCCTGGAAAGGGGCCTGACCCACGGAGCGCCCACGTCCCGTGGGCAGGCAGCTCCCTGTGCTCAGCCCCGGGGAGGGAGCGGGGCTGGGGCGCGGCAGAGCCGGGCAGGGCCGCGAGGGCAGGCAGGGCTCAGCGGCACGGACGCGGCTGCTCGGGTGATGATGGTCACCTCCTGCTGTCCTAGACTTCTGGGGCATGTTTCCTCTGAGCTTTATGGTCTGATCCAGTGATCCAGGTCTTTTCAGTCTCTGAGTGCATTGAAGGGCCTGGAAGATGGTGGTCTCACCTTTAAGCTGCTCTTAACTGTGGTACCTGGGGGATACAGTGATTTTGGGCCACTCTGTAGGGACAGAACCCCACAGCAGTAGGGGACAGCAGGTGCAAATTTCATTGTGTGGATGGCAGCTGCTCTGCTCACTGTAAAGGGAAGCCTGCAGTTAATTAAACTCATATGGTCATCATATTCAGATTAGAGACAGCTTAACTCTGAATATTTGAGCATTGCGCATTCTCAGATGCCAAATAACAGGTTCAAGTTGGACTTTGTGGCCATAAAAGTGAGAGAATAGTTAAGTTTTATACCCTGTATGCTTATTGTTGGGGGCACCATAACTAAGGCATAACTAAGGTGCCTGAGGCCAGCCTGGCTCCCTCCAGGGCAGCAGCTGGCCCCAGGGAATATCTCACAGTGGGGAACAGCCCTGGCACCCCCTGTCTCTGCTGCTGGGACTCTGCAGCGTGGGGCTGATGCTCTTGGCCATTGTGGGTTGCTCTGGGTGATTTTATTGCCTGTCATGGAAGAACAAAGTCAATGAGGGTGGTGTAGAGGACCTAAAAGGAGGAGGCTGCTTCTTTTTTAGAAACCCTTTTTGCTTCCCTCAGGAAATGCAGAGACCAAATAGGAAACAAAGCCTCAAAATGAGAAAACCCGCTTCCTGATGGAAAAGTTTAAAATAAAATGCAGTAAATCCCTCCTTGGATTGCTCTGGCAGCCCATGAGCACTGCATGAACAGAAGGGAGCTATTAAATAACATGCTGTCAAGGACAGGGGTGGTCTGTCCAGAGTCTGGCAGTCTGATGACAAGGGCTTTGCCCTGTGTGAAGGTCTGAGCCCCAGTGGGGGACTGTGCTGGCAGAGGCACCTTCCCCCCGTGCTGGGGTAGAAGGAGGGTATTAGAGGTTTGCTGTGGAGTGGTTGAGTTTAATCATGCATTTTAAAAACATCAAATGAAAATGCTGTTATACATTGTCTAAAACTGGACCTAAACCTGTGTGATGTTTTGTGAAAGTGCTAAAATACTAATGGTGTCTTGTGGTTTAAGGAAGTTTATTTTTATATTTGTAATTTTTCACTCAAAGGAATAATTTTCTAAGCACTGCCGCTGATGTTCTGTCCATGGTGCCTCTGTGTTAAGCAATGTATGGGGACCGTATGGCCCTGAGTTTGGTTTGATTTTCTGCTGATAGTGAAGGAAAGGGGATCTGGGCAGCCGAGGGTTCCTCTCGTGCCAGCTTCTCTCCCTGGCTGAGGGGGTCATCCCTTGGGAATGCCCTGGGCATGGAATCATCTGGGATATTCCAGTTCCCACTGGAATAACCGTGCAGTGGGACATTTTGTTTTATTCAGGCTTGATTCAAAGTGTGGGAAGCCTCATGGAGGAGGAAATCCTCTGTCCTTTCTGTTCTGCAAAAGCCATAGTTTGCCTACCGTATGAGACAGGAAAAGTGCTGAGATGCTCCTGGATCAGAATAACATCAGGTTATTTCCCCCAAATTGGAATAGCTCCTCACTGTAGGAGGTGATGGAGTGGAGGGTGTGATGTGCTGTGGCCCCAGCATCACCCCCAGCTGTAGAGGGGTCTGCAGGGACATGAGCCCAAGGTGCTTCCCTGCCCCTCAGGCATTGCCTGCCTGCAGCTGGCTCCATGTGCTCCCGCTCAGCTGTAGATTATCTGAGATTTTAGCCGGGGAGCTGGTGGAGGAGAAACTGCTTTGGGAAGTTCTTAGCTCTTCCTGCAGTGGCTAGAACACACGGGAGTGCCCAGGCGTCTCTGGAGACGGGGCTGTGCGAGGGGCTGCTGTGGCTGTGCTGGACAGAGGAGCTGGGTGCTCTGTTGTGTCACTCGTGTCTGGGCTGCCTTCCTGCTGTGTGCAGCCGTGTCCTTTCCGTGAGAACATGGTGCTGCTTCGCTCTGCTGCCAGCGAGGCTTTGTTGCTGCAGCGTGTCCCAGTGCATTTGCCAGCCCTCCCGGGGTGTGCCTCTGCAGCCATGGAGAGGGAGCTGCAAAGCACGGCCACGTGTCCTGTGCATGGGAGAGGGGACATAGCTCCTGGGCACCCACTGCCCCGGCTGGGAAGGGCCCGGCACCACTGGGGCATGCCGCCTGCCCGAGAGCTCCTGCCCAGGCCCTGGCACGAGCTGCTCTCGTCCCTGCTGGCAGCAGAGCTGCTGGAGGCTGGGTGCCAGCAGCACAGGGATGCTCCTGCCTCCCGGGGACCATGACAGTCCTGCTGGGCATTGCTCCGGGAGCATCCCAGACAAGTGGAGTGGCACAGAGCTGTGGCGGGTGGACAGTCCCGTGCAGCTGTGTGTGCCCCTCAGAAGGTGCAGTAGGGCCTTTGTGTGCCATGGCAACTGTGCCTGAAGCCGTGGTGGGCACCCAGCACAGAGAGGGGCACGCTGCTACCGGGATCGCTTCTCTTCCCATCAGGCAAGGGGAAGCAGAGCCTCAGCAGCACAGGAGTACTGGAGCCTGAGCAGAGCCACTCACAGAGTGGTCACACCTGTCAGCACGGTGATGGCTCAGGAACGTTCACATCCCTGCTGCTGCATGGTGCTGCTGCCTGCTCAGGGTGCACCATCGCTGCCCAAAAGCCACACTAGCAGCAGCCACCCAGTTGCACGGTGCCTTCTCCTGGCAGTAATTTTAATGTTGGTCAGAGTTCTGATTAAAAAGCAGCAAATTGTGGCCAGTCCATAGGGTGCTGCTTACAAATAACATGCTTCTCCCATTTCCCCTTTGCAAATGTGTTCCTGTGTGCCTGGCTGTGTGTTGGGCTGCTGGGCCTGGGGCACAGCCTGTGCTGCCGGATCACACCGTGCTGGGGTCGTTGCCCACAGTGGCCCCTTGGCCCAGCTGGGGCTCCCCGCAGGCCAAGCACCATGTGCTCATGTGCTCAGCCACTGGTTCTGTGGTGCTGCTCCCCCTGTGACTGTGGCATTGTCCCTGGGGACATCAATCGTGCAGAGGGGTCTGGCTGGTGCCAGCCCACCTGCTCAGCAGCAGCTTGTCCACCCTTCACTGCCGACTGCGGGCAGGTGCACGGCAGCGGGCATGGAGCGCCAGGAAATCCAGCTCTGTGAGCAGGAGCAGCTGTGCCCTGTCCCCACGAGTGGCTGGGGCTGGAGAGTGGCTGAGGTCTGGCTGTCAGTGGCACAGACCCCACGGGGCAGGCCTGTGCCGGGTGCGGAGCAGCGGCGGTGCCGGGCGCAGCTCCCACAGCCTGCACCAGTGACGCCAGCCCACAAACAGAGGATCCTGCTGGGTTTGCTGGCCATGGACTTCTCATGCAATAGATTGATTGGCAAGAGCCAGCATGAAGGCTGCTGCTGGACAGAAAGGGAAGCTTGGCGTGGAAGGAAGGAAACTTGCAAGGGAAAGAGCAAATGTGGCACGTGGCTGGCTGCAGACCCCACATCAGGGACTGTGTTTGTGTTAAAATGAATAAAATAAGTGCCAGGTTTTGTGGTGCTGTGTCACCTCGGGTCATCTCAAGAACTGCACTTTAGAAGCATCTGGGTCAGGAACCCGAAAGGTGAGCCCAGGCCGGTGTGCCTGGCTTGGTGTGAGCTGGTTTTCCTCCTGCACTGCCAGCTTGCTGCTCTGGAGGCACCTGCAGTGCTCTGTGCAAGCTGTGCCATCTCCTCTGCGGGGGAGATTCCCACTGGGAGAGGGAATGAGGAAAACCAGTCAGGGTTGGACCCCAGCCCTCTTGGTGAGCACACGGGGACCCCCACCCAGCCTAAGCCTGGGCTCCCTGTGCCCAGTGTGCAGTTTGGGGGCTGTAACCCACAGCAGCCCGAAGATGAGTTTGAAGTGGTGCCTGATTGGTATTTGTGTATGGCAGTGGCACATTTGCACTCCCTGGGGTAGGTGGGGCTGTGCTGGGTGGCAGGTGAGGCGCAGGGCTGTCCCTGTGCCGTGGGGCTGATGTGGGGCAGGCCAGTGACATGTGGCACACCCTCATTGCAGTGACCTTTGCTCGCGCATGCAAACGTCAGGAAGGCGAGTGCTGTGTCTGTGCCCACCTGCTGCTCTGCTCTGGTGTCCCCGGCTCTGTGTGACCCCGTGGCAGTGTGCGGAGCTGGCAGTCCCTGCTCTGGGCGAAGGCTTGGCCTATGCAAGGGCAGGAGCAAATCTAGAAAATGCAGAAGTCTCTGGTTCTGCAACAATGAGCTTTGCTGGTTCTGTTGGGGGTTTTGCGGATTGTCTTGTTAGTTGGATTTTCCCTGAAGCAGCAGCAGCAGCAGCAGCAGTAGTGCTGTGCCTGCACTCCCTGATGGTGACAAGACTTGTGGCAGAGGTATGGGTGAGGACACTGGCAGCTGTTAGCCCTGTCTCCTGTTAGCCCTGTCTCCTGTTAGCCCTGTCTCCTGTCAGCTGCCATGCTCTGCTGCCCCAGCCCCTGCAGCGCACATGGCACCAAGAGAGTGGGTGCCAGGGCCGAGGGCAGGGTCTGCTGCTGGGGCTGCCCGGGCTGGCTCTGTGGCAGCTTCTGGGACCCCTGGTGCAGTTCCCAGCTGGCTGTGCAGCACTTCTGGGACCATCAGTGGGTGCTGTGCCCAGGCTGGCCCCGGGGCAGCTCCTGGGGCTGTTGGTGTGGTTCCACATCAGCGTGGCTTTGGCCATGGGGAGGCTGATGCTGCTCCTTGTCCCCTCACTGTCTCTGTTCTGTCTCTTTGCGCAGAAGCCGGGGCCTCTCTGCAGGACACCAGCCCTTCTGCACTCCCCGCAAACGTTGCCACCGATGTTCTTACTCGGCAGAAAACAATACGGTTCCAACTCTCCGAGGACTGACGTGCTGCACCACACTCACCCCACTGAAACCTTTACTTGAAGCTGCAGCCGAGGCCACGTGGCCGTCAAGGTCGGCTGCCTCAATAAACTGTCTTCCCCCCTCACAGGTTTCCCATCTCCCATCTGCCACTTAAAGCCTAAAATACCTGTTTTTTCTGGTGTCCAAGGTTTTTATAACTAAAAATTATGATGAAAAATCTGGTGGCAACAGCTTCAGTCCCAGGTCATGTTCCATGTCGCCAGTGGTGAGGTCACGAGTTGTAAACATGGTAGCTTCAATCACCTGAACAAATAAATGTTTTACTACAATGGTATGGGCATGTTGGTTGATCCAGAGGGTTGTGCCTGGCAGGTTGATTGATCCGGAGAGGCCCTGTGCTGCCCAGGGTCTGTGCCCACACAGGGGCCCCATGCTGCGCAGGGTCCTTGTGCTCAGCCCAGCTGTATGAGGTCGGGCTGGGCACTGAACGGAGCGATGGTGGGCGATTCCTGTCTCTGAGTGGGAGCAGTGAGCTGTGCCTGGCTGCAGCCCCAGCTTGCGGCTGTTGGTGCCACCGGCCCGGGGTGACCAGCTGGGTCAAGCAGCCCTGCCACCAGGGAGCTGCCTGGTTTGCCCCTTGGTTCTGGGCAGTGAAATGGGCTTGGGCAGAGGGAACCTCATCTGCACTTGGGGGAAAGCCCTGGGGCACCAGGGTGCTGCCCCATGGAGCCCCCCTTCCCAGTGCCAGGAGGGCAGCCTGGGCTGTGGTGGGTGACAGCACGGTAAGCTGCTCCAGCACCGTGTGCCAGGAGTGCCGTGGGGCAGGCAAAGCGCTCAGCACAGTGTGCCAGGAGCTCTGGGGCCGTGTCAGCCCTAGCAGGATGGCCTAGGGTGGGGGACAGCTGGGGACTGGCCTGGAACTCTCTCATGCTGCCCCAGTCCCTTGGTCCACACAGCCTCGCCTTGATCCTCTAACAAGACCAAAGGGTTTTTTTGGAGTTTTTTTCTTTTGTCCCTTGTCAGCATTCCATCTGTCACAGATATAATTAGAGCTTCCTCAGAACCCCAGTGAATCAGCCAGCCTTAACATAACTTCGGGAGAACAGATCACATCTCTGGTAAGTGTGTCTTGTCACCAGGACTGGGGCTGCCCAGATGGGGCTCTCCTGGGCACACTGCTCCTTGTGGAGGCTGGTCCCACTGCTGGCCCCTGTCCTGCTGTGCTGATGACGGACCTCAGCTGGGGCAGCTGGCTAAGTGACTTGCCTGTGGCTTGTCTGTACCAGCAGAGACATCAACATCTCCCCAGGAGATCGAACCAGTCCGTGGAGGAGAGGCTGAGCTGAGCCAGGAGCCTCACCCATCAGGGCCCCTCCTATGCGTCCTGTGATGCTGCAGAGATGGGATTCACCCCATAACATTGGCAAGGAGACCCCAAGCTTGGCACCCAGGGCTTGTGCCTGTGTGAAAATTCAGTACTGGTCTGGCCCCCCAGACCCTGGGGCAGACGCTCCATGATTCATCCAGTGCACGGCACGCCATGCCGAGCGGGGACTGCAAGGGGAAAAGACAAGGCTTTCATCAGGAGTTGGATCATCATCGCTCTTTTCCTCACGAAGCTTAAGCAGTGATGCTTCTGGTGCTGCACACAGCCTGGATTTCCTGTGGATTATAGTAACAGCAGGTATTACTCTTCCCTTTCCTTGCTGGGCAGTGCAAATAGGGTTTAAATTCCAGAAGAGACTGAGCCCCATATAAACTACTCTTCAATAAAATGTTCAGTGGACATTGGGGCCACAGACCCATCCCTCTCTGCAGACTGGAGTGACTCCCTCGGTGAAGTTCAGGACAACTGACCTTCCTTGGAGCAAGCAGGTGACACTGAGACCTGCAAAGCAGCTGGGCAGAGCAAATACAGGATCCAGGTGTGTGAGGTACAGGAGTAGCAGAGGCTGCTGCTTCCTTCTAGCATCCTGCATTCAGCTGTGCAGCTGCCAGAACCCTTGTTACACCAACGTGCTCCAAGTTCCAATGGCACAGACCACATCCATGCTTAGAATTCCATTCCACGTTCCTGTCCTGTTATTCCCCTCATTCAGTGGCTCCAATTTCAGGCTTCCATGCACAGAGCACAACTACTTGCCTCTTGCTGATTCCTTTCTCTATTCATTTAATTAATTGTCAAGGCAAATTCCACGTGTCCGTTTAATGTTAACTGGAAATCCAACTTTTGTGGGGCAAAATTCACTGCAGTTGTGAGTCAGATTTGGGAAAAAAACCCTTGGAAGCCTGTGGAGTAGAGTGTGCTTGCTTGTATGGTGCCATGAGTGATCCTCTTGTTAGGCAAGAAGTAGGGGCTGCTCTGCCCAGGATGACATTTCATCCATAAAGGGTTTAGGGGAACATCAACAAGCAAATGTGACCTGTTTTGAGATCCAGAACTTGGAAACTTACTGAAGAATCATGCAAATCATTCCAGTTGCTAGAGCTGAAGGGAATTCTGGCTCAGAAACAGAACTCCCTTGTCTCCCGCTGGGTCGGCGCCAGTGTCTCCTGCCAGCAGTGGCCATGGGTGGGCTCCTTGCCAGGCGGGCGCTGTCCAGCTTCAGGGGCTTCCTCACGAGCGGCCCCCTGGGCCTGACCCCGCTGAGCAGTCACTGACTCACCTCTGGTGCTCATCACAGGGAGTGACTGGATTATTATGGGAATTGCTTCTCCTCGGGTTACCAGAGGCCAGGAAGTGTCTATGGGCACTGAGGATGGCGGCCAGGCTCCAGGGGAGGCCGATGGGATGCAGAGCACCCTGCCCGGCAGCCCCCGGGGAGCTCAGGCAGCCTGGCACACAGGGCCTGTGGGCTGACAGGTGACGGCGTGAGGAGTTATGTCTTGTGCTGTTCCAGGGCGTACTCAGTTGGAAAAGCCTGGACATTCCAGCCCACCAGCATCCTCATGGCAGCATGTGCTTGGCTCTAGCAGTCCTGCAAGGCACCAGAGAGAGCTAATGGGAATTTCCAGATTAAACCTTGTTTTTGCAGAAATACACAGATTTATCATGGTTTAGTTCTGGTTTTGTTGGTTCTGTTTTCTTTTTTTTAAAGTCGGGGAAAATTAATTGAAGAAAAACTTTCTGTTCAGAGACAAATGACACCCCAAAGCAGACTGAGGAGCATAACTCTGGAAAGCAGGAACTCCAGAGGGGACTGGATTTGCAGTGAGGGTGTAAATCTCCTGTTCCTTATCTGATGCAAACAACACAAAATTAGAAGATGCTGCTGACAATTTCCTTGGTATTTTTTATTTGGGTTTTTGTTTGGTTGTTTGGGGGTTTTTTGTTTGCTTTTAATCTCATGGAAACTTTATAAAGCTGTGGAACACTTCCAGGCAGCACATCCCGGTAGTTCAGGATTGGGGCAGCACAGAGGCTGCTCCCCTGGTGTGCTGCCAGCTGGGCAGGGGATGTGGTTGTGTGGGAGCTGCGTTTGCTGCAATCCAGGACTTCCAGAGGTATTTCTGTAGAAATCTGACAAGCAGAGGTGGCAGCCAAGGGCAAGCTCATTGCAGGAAACTAAGAGGGACTCGGGTTGGGGAAGATGCTCAGTTGGGCACATCCAGCTCAGTGGGCAACAGCACACTCTGGGGGAAGTGGCACTGATCTTCCTAACAGCACAAGGAAGCTGGAGACACCCTGAAAGAGCCTTCCTTGGAGCAGTCTCACTGTGTGCCCGCAGGCTCGGGGGCTGGGCGGCAGCTCTGCACTCTTGGAGTCCCTGGGGCTGCCGAGGACAGGCACAGACAGAGGCAAGTGAGTATCCCCAGTGTCCTCTGGCACAGATGTGAGGAGTTTTGAGGCCAGTGAGAAAAAGTATTTGATGGTGGTTCACCCTTTAAGGGATCAAGGTTTCCTGCAATTTTTTCCCATAAATTCTCTTGTGTGCTCAGGATAGGAGCAGGGCTGGTTCAGCTTTGGCATGTGCCAAAGATGGGATGGCGTAGGATGACGTTGTCAGTCTCCTAAAAGAGACTTGCCCTGACTACCAGGCAGGAAAAGGTGGGTGAGAGAAGGAGGATGTGACCAGACTGCCGTCTGCCTAATGACACAGCAATCCCTTTTCCCAGTCGTACTGGAAACAGTGTAGTCCTCCAGAATTATTGCAAGTTGCAATGGGCACCACCACATCTGTGCTCGTGCTGCTGAGGGGCAGTAATTTCACTGCTCATAAATACTCACTCATTCAAAGTGGCCTAATATTCATCTTCATTACTGAGGAGTGTTCATCCTTAAAAAATGTTCTGACCCTTAAAGTCCTAAAACACTACTGAAATTTGAAATAGATGGAATCTAATCTGTACCTGGGCTGATATCCTGTCACTGTCTCAGAGGACAATGTGGGTAATTTGCTGTTGGGCTGGAACCTTCCCTGAACAGTAGGGAGATGAACAGGTTTTTGTGCCTCAGCATTTTATGCCAGGGTTGCTGAAAAGGCAGGGGAGATGTAGGACTCTGGTCCTGCTGCCTCTCCAGCTGCTGGCCAAGTGCCTCAGGCTGGATGTTGGGAGAAGCCTCCGCCCTTGGCAGCGGAGCAGGGAGGACAGTGTGTGGCACCTCTGTCCATGGAGGTTTGTGAGAGCCAAGGGGGTAAAGCCCTGAGTAATCTGGCCTGAGCCCAGGACTGGCCCTGCTCTGAGCAGGGACCAGGGCAGAGATCCCCTGGGGGTCCACCCAGGCAGTTCCATGTTTCTGGGATTCAGCATGGAGCTCGGGAATGGGGGTTCACCCAAACCCCTGCAAAGGAGGGAATGGCACTGCCCTTGGGAACTGACCCTTGCCAGGACAAACTCAAGTGGTGCTGGAGTTATCTGCCAGGTACCAAGCAGGTGTCTCTTTTCTCTCCAAGTGCTTCACTCTGCCTGTGCCATCTCCAGGATGATGGGGCCTGGTGCCAGCCAAGGGGCAGTGCCACTGCAGCAGGAGAGATGAGGGTGCTGGGAGCCAGCTGCCCCACCAGAGAGCAGCTCAGCAGCCACTGGTGTGGAACTGCCCCAGCCAGGGCCGGGCAGGGGGTGGGGAAGTGGGAAGGGAGGAGGGGCTGCTCCTGGTTTTCTGGGTGAAGCTAGCCCAGGAGTGGCAGCAGGGTGAACCCACACCAGTGAGAGGCATTTGCCTGCTTTGCTGGGGTGAAGGGCAGGCTGTAAGGAGGAAAAGTAGCCATGCCAGAGCCTGGCTAGAACGGCCTCTCCTTTGGAGTAGGTGTTGAGGCAGCAGCCCCTGGCAGCAGAGCCCTGCAGGTCCCTGCAGCAGTTTTGCCTGTGTCAGGGAGGGATGGCAGCTGGTGTTGGAGGGTGGCTCTGCAATGTGCAGGAGGGCCCACACAGGGAGGTGGGGATGTGTGTGTGTGATCAGCCCCCAAGGGAAGCTCTTTCCTGTAAGTGTGTTGTTTGTTGAGCAATTCACTGAAACCAGAGAAAATTTAAAGTCAAGTATATTTGCCTAGTGTTTTTGTACAATTGAAACCCCTTACAGGAGGTGAGAAGGTGGAAGGCAAACCCTTAGAGAAATTTATTTTGTACTTAAAATAAAAGCCATTCTTGAAAGAAAAAAGAGTCAGTTGTAGCTTTCCCAGAAGGCTTCTTACTGTAACCCATCCAAACCTGGGCTCAGGCTGACCAGAAGCTCAGCAGGTCACCAAATAATGTCACAGGAGCAGAGGAGGTGCAGGAGAGCCAGGCAGGGTAGGTGCAGGAGAGCTGGGCACGGTGGGTGCAGGAGCAGGGTGGGTGCAGGAGAGCCGGGCACGGTGGGTGCAGGAGCAGGGTGGGTGCAGGAGCAGGGTGGGTGCCGGAGAGCTGTCGCTCCCTGGCTCGCAGAGCTGGGTCAACCCCCGGCCCCTGCCGTGCGTATCCCCCGTCGGACGGAGCCCTCGCCCTGGCAAGGGCAGCGGAGGGGCCCGGTCTGTGTCCGCGCCGGAGGAGCGATGGTACGGCTCGACCCCTGCACGGGTATTTCTGTGCCGCAGGAACGCGTGGGCTGCTGGAGAGCACGGCTGGCAGAGCGCACCCTGCTCGGGGGGACGGCTCGGGCTGGGATTTGTCTCCACTCGGGCAGCGGCGGAGCCACGGTGCCCGCGGATGCTCGGCTGGCAGCCCCGCTGCTGCGGCCTGTGTCCCGCCGCTGTGGCCAGTGCTCGTGGGCAGCCGCAGGCAGGGCTGGAGAGCGACATTTCTGCTCCTGGCGCCCAAGGCTTGACCGGCATCGTGACCTCCACACCAGTGCTGAGCTGCTGTGGGCCGGAGCGGGCACAAAGCCCCTGGCGTTGGCACTGTCTTGGCTCCGGCGTGGGGAAGGATGGAGCTGTGCATTGCGCCAGCCCGTGTGTCTGAGGGACAGACCCAGTGAGGAGCAAGCGATTTAATATTTGCATTAAATATAAACCATAAATAAGATTTCAGGAGGGAGTGGTATCAAACATGCTGATAGCCTTCAGACATAGTCAAAGAAAAGTCTTTTCTTTTGAAGAAAAAGGGTGTGCACAGGGTGTGTGGCTGAAGAGGAAAAGAACCATCTCCCTGGTGTCTGTGACAGATGGGTGTAAGAGACGGTCCAAAAATCCTTCATCTGCCTCATGATTGTCTCGAGGACAGAGGCTGAGACCCCGAGTTAGAGAGCCCCTCCTCAACAGACTGTGCGAGAGTTTCTGGCCTGGTCAAGGGTGGATGTGTGCCAAGGATTGTTCTCACACACAGGTGTGCTGGTGTCATGGTGCCCTGCTCTGAATGGACACTGATCGATAACTGATCGATAACTGATCGATACACTACGCCTGCTGCTCGAGAAGAAAGAGCAAGTTTCAACATGAAAGTCCCCAAGTGTTGACAAAAAGCCACTCGCTTCGAAAACAGGTATAAAAGGAGACTTTGGGACAGTGGTCCCTGGAGATCTCCCCACGGAAGGAAGACGCGCAAGGACCTCATCTCGTCCGTTGGTAGCTATTACCCCCCTTTCTCTCCTTTTTCTCTCTCCTTTTTCTCTCTCTCTCATTTCTCTCTCTCTCTCTCTCTATTGCATAACCTGTTGCTGGCACTCAGTAAAGTGCACTGCTGATGTGAGTAAAAGTCCAGTCCCTTGCTGTTGTGCCTTTTGTACCCTGGACCAAACAAACCCATCACGAATCCTACCTTTGGGGATCGTGACAATGGGGAAGCACAGGGAGGGTTTGCAGGGCAGGTGGCCTGAAGAAGAGCCTGGGAACTGCCATGGTGGGGCACTGGGGCTGCTCAGTTCTGGGCTCTGTTGCATACTTAGGAAAGTTCTCTCAGGGCAGACTGCTGGGAATGGCAGAGAACTTTTTCAGGTGAGGGGCTCCAAGGACATTTCCTCTGATTCTGCGATAAGAGAAAGTTCTTCCCTCTAAATAGAAGTCGCCTAATTTTGGAAGGAAACCAAATGAACTGGGGGTCTCTCACTCATATACATAGCCCCTTGCAGTTGCCTTTGCTCCTTCTAGGCAGCCGTTTTGCCCAGCACACAGGAGGAGGAGGAGGATGCTGGATGAAGCCTCTTGTCCCACTGTACCACCTTCAAAGCTTCTTTGGAGGGGATCTAAGGGAAAAGAGTCCTAAATCACACTAGCAAGCCCTTTTGTGGAATTGTGTCAAAGAGGGAAGTTCAGCTGCTCAAGGAATGAGAGTTTTCTCTGTGTAAGACAGATGTGGAGAGACAGACGCTTGTGAAACAATAAAACAAGAATCCCTTGCCCAGGAATTCTCCGAGGTCTCCAAACCATTCCATGATTCTGTGTACCAGGCACACGCTACCCTCTTTCCTTCATGTTTCACTCTTCCAGTTGCAATATGTCACCTTGGGCTGGTTTAGAAGATGCTGGCAGTGACTACAAGCATAAGGAAATCATCCCAGGAAACCCTGCAAGGGCTGGATGTGGGTCCTGGAGCCCCTTTTGTAACGCAGTTAAACCTCAGTTACAATCGTGAGAGAGCCTGTGACATTCTGCTGTTGGACTAGTTGTCACCACACTGCTGGCTCCCAGCTGCTGGGCTCCTCCAGACTGATGGCTCCTGGGCTCTGGGCTTTGTCCCTCTGAATGGAGATGGTTTTCCCTGGACTGGCTGAGCTGCACTGGACTGTGCTGGCATGGTGGCTCCACACAAACCTTGCCCAGGAAGCCACCTCTGCTCGCTTGCTGACTGTCCCTCCGCAGCTGCCAGGCTGGCGTGTGCCCACTCCACCGGGGAGTGGCTTCTCCGCCTCAGTCTCCCTTTCCACTTGGTTCTGATGTCAATAACCACTGCAGAGCCAATCAACTGTCCTTAACAGGGTCTTGTGGGAATCTGCTCAAAAGGCATTTGCAATTCTTCAGGCACTTCCTTCTGCTTCACATGAAGTGCATTTGAGGCATGGAGCAAGGGTCAGCGGCTTAGGATAAAATCCCTGTTGCCATTCACAGCCACGGTGGATGGATCCACCGGAGTGGTGGGTGCTGAGTGGGTGCTCCGGTGTGATGGTTTGCTTTCACTCAACAGATTTCGCAGTGGAGCTGCCCAGGATTTCTCTTTTAACAAGCTCCCTCCTTCTCTCCCTTTGCCCAGTACCTCAAGAAGAATGTCAGGCTTGTCGCCCCTCCACCCTGTGGGAAGTGCAGTCCAGCTCTGCTAAGACCTTGTGCTGGAGGGGGTACCCCCGGCCCCAGGACCGTGCCTTCTTCTGCTCTTCCTCTCCTCAGCGGGCTGGGATGGAGGGGGCCTTCGGAAAACCCAAACCCTTGCAATTCCTTAAACAAAACCAAAACCCACAATGTAATTTAAGAAAGGAGTTGAACAGAGCTGAGCAGAGGTTTCTATGTTGATAAGTTTGGTTTTTTTATTTAGAGGAACTAGGGATGCAGTAAGACATGTTTTTTTTTGTTGTTGTTGTTGTTGTTTGTTTGCTTGTTTCCGTTGGCTTTCATCCTTTCCTGGTGAAATAATAAACCCCAGTCCTGCTCTGATCCAGACAAACCTTTCCAGTTCCTAAGCATGTACCGATGCTTTGAAGGAGGAAAAAAGGGGAGGGGAAGGGAATCCACAGCACATTTAATGCGGTTTTACATTAAATCTTCATTATCTTTATCCCACCGGGTGTGTGCGATAGCACTTCATTTGCCAACTGTGCACAGCAAAGCCCCTAGGAGCCCGGGATGGGCTGGCAGTGTCGCAGGGAGGGTGGAGGGGTGGGGGGCTCTGGGTCGCTGCTGGTGCCCGCCGAGTCCAGCCCAAGCAGCGCGGGGCGGCCCGCGGGCTCTCCGGGTGAGGACGAGGCCCCGCAGCGCCGGATCGCTGCCTTGAGCATCTCTGGGGTCGGTGCTTCCCTTTGCCCAGGAGAGGGTGGCGGTGGGGACAGCACCCACCCCTCTGGGCACGGGGCTGCGGCTGCCCAGCTGTGCCCAGCTGTGCCCGGGGCAGGAGCAGCCTCCCCCCGGGTCCTGCTCACCAACAGCTGCCGGGAAGCAGCTGCCGCCCTTCACGGAGCCCCTTTCCCTTCCCCCCGGCTGGGGGGCTGTGTCCGGAGCCATAAAAACACCGAGGAGTTAACGCAGTGGCAGGGAGGAGCTGGTGTTTCCTTCTGCTGTCCCGAATTATCTTTTGTGTAGAGTACAAGAGTGTAACTATTTGACGAGAACAAAGAAGTTGTCTTTAACGGCTCCTTTTCATCTCAGGTATTTGATGTTGGTGTTTTGTCCCTTCAGAAAAAAAGTTTGTTTACTTTTCTCTATTTAGTATCTCTGCCTTTGCTTTAAATTTAGTGCCATTTGTCTTTACCCCTATTCAGAATCAATGAAGTGGTGAGAAAAGAAGATTTGCATGCCAAAGAATGTGTATTTTAGCTGGGCACTTAGAGTGCTGGTGTGTTTTGGTTTGTTTGGTTTTGTTTTGGATTTTTTGGGGAGTGTTTTGGTTTTACTTTGCTTTGGATTTTTGTCGTTGGCATTGTGTGAGCTTTTTGTTTATTTTGGTTTTGGCTTTGTTTTTTTTTTAAAGAACGTGCTTTTCCTCCTGTCCGTTTTCTGGCTGGAACCTCTTGAATTCTCATACATTTCCCACTGCTGTTCTTGCCAATACCAAAGTAATTTCAAATATATTTTTCCCATCTAAATGTGTTAAGAAAACAAATCACCTCTGAAATGCTTTTTTGTGTGTAGTTTTCCTTCGGTAGTTCCATTAAGTGGTGAGAAGTGTTCCCCAGCACCTCTCCTGGTGAGAGGAGACTCAAACCTGGCAAAAAAGGTGATGGATAAGAGAGCCCAAACCCTCTGGGTGCTGCATTTGTCACCTGCCCTGTTAAAGTCACTCATGGGCTCTGTGGATCCCCGGCATGGGAACTGAAGAGCTGTGCTGGACACCCCTCAGCAGCGAGAGCCGGGCGGGGGACCCAGACCCCTGTGAGAGCTGACTCTCAGCAGTGGCTGTTCATCGTTTCTGAGGAAGTCACCAGCTCATTTAAATGTTCTAATACAGGGACGAAGCAAGGCCATGCCTGCTGGACCTGTTATTCTGCACAGCTTCAACCTTTCCTGGTGCACTTGAGCCCAAGAAATAAATCTCGGGTTTCCATGTGGTCCCAAAGAAAGGGCAGAGGAGTGCAGAGGGAGCACCTGGTGCATCTCTAGGTGCAATACAGTGGGAAAAGCAGCGCCTGGCTGAGCTGTGACAGTGTCTGGGTTATCAACTGGTCTGCAGCCCCACAAGGGCTTGGATCAAATGTTCTGAGCTGCAAACAGATTGTGATGAATTGCTTCAGTATTTTACTTTTGTTTCTGCCCAGATACTCTGTGAAGTCCTGCTGTTTGTTATGGATATTTTGCTGTAAAACACTGAAAGCGCTGCATTCTTGGCTGTTTGCCTGCAAACTTAGGCTAAAGAAGTTTCCTGACCTTGGAAGGGTGAAAAAGGAGGCAGGCAAATGCATCCATGTGATATTTGAGAAAGTCATAAATCCAGGCTGGAATGAGAAGTAATTTAGTCATCCCTTTGGAGTTGTTTTCTATAAGAAAATACGTACTGAGTATCAAATTTGCATGCAGTTGCTTTGATATCAATGGTACAAGACAGTATGAATTTCTTAAAAGACAAAATTTGAATTTAGCCCCGTGTTTGTGGGTAGCCCAGAGCCACGCTGGCAGCCGGAGCTGGGACTGCAGCAGCCTCCTCAGGGCAGCTCTGAAGGCTTTGCTTGGGATGTGACAAGTTGTTTTGCACAGAGTGTGTCCTTTGAGAAGCTGCTGCCAAGACAGTTGGGCCAAAACTATGAATACATTGCATTTTGAAGGTTCTAAACCAAAGGGAACTCTTAATTATTCCAGCAGTGAGCTCAGGTGTGAGACACAGCCCTGCAGCACCCGGGATGAGCGGAGTGAGCTCCTGTTGCTCATCCACAAGGATGGCCTGGTTGTTTAGTTGCTCTCCACCACGAGTGGTGGATAAATCCCAGGGGGCAGGGCGCTGCTGCCAGCCCAGGGGCGTCCTTGCTCTGCTGTGTTGTCCCAGCCTTGCCCCTGAGTGCCAGGGGTGTGCAGGTGAGGAGCGGGAGCCTGGGCACAGCTGTGCTCTGCCCCTTTCTGCACTCACTGCTGAGGAGCAGCTGGAAGGCATCTTCCCTCACACCAGCAGTTCTTGGCCGTGTCCCACGGGAGCAGTGCCATGTGAGGCCGCTCCTAATTCCAGCAAAGCCGAGGTGGCGATGGTGGGCATGGCTCTGGGCCAGCTGGTACCTCCGGCCATTGCTTCCCGCGTGCCTCCTATTCCCTGAGCATCTTCCCCAGTATTTTAGAATGGTTCAGCTGTTTTTGACATTTTTCCTCATCAAATGAGCCACCCAAAATCTCATTAGTTTTAATTTAGCTACTGCTAGGAGAGCGCTGTGGGCTCCGTGCCCATCAGGAGGTCTCACCCCAGTGTCAGCTCTGAGCTGGGGCAGTGCTTTGCACTGGGGCAGCGCCTGCCACCGTGCGTGGGCAGAACAGACTCCTGCTGCCAGGGTTTGTTTGGGCTGTAGTTTAACTTCCTTTAATGGAAGACTTGCTCATGCTAATGAGGAGCTCTGCTGGATGGTGGGACCCCTCTGTGACCCCCAGTTCATACAAGTAGAGAAGTGTAGTGCCAGAGGGTGCCAGCACCCCCAGTCCCCGTGGGCCCCAGCTCCAGGAGCTCCTCCTTCCAGAAACACTGGGGAATTCACCTGCGGAGATTTTAGTATACTTTTAATGACTTTTTAAATAATGGTTAGCTAGTTTGGAGTGTAAATGTTAGTGCTGCTGTAACTGGACTAATAATAACTGCTGCTCTTATTTCAATGAGGCTGGTAAATCCTTAATGGGAGCAGCAGCAGCAGTCCGGCCCTTGCACTGCGCTGCCTCTGCCCGTGACACCTCTCGGAGTGTAACAAATTAAGTGGATATATTTTTATGGCGAGCCATAACACTTCCTCTGAGGTGTCTTGGACTTCACTAGATGATTCCAGCTAATTGTCCTTGAGTTCATTATTGAGAATGGTCTGCTGATATTTGAAATGATGAGGATTTTTAGGCAGGGAAAGTGACTGTTCGGTGGCGATACCCTGCCAGGCATCCTTTTGCAGATCCAGGGTTGCTATATGGCATTCCTCCATCGCTTCTGCTGCTGGAGGTAAGAGTTGCCATTGCTATCAGCTACTGGAGTGGGGCTTGTCTTCTAAATCCTCTTGGTGCATAACTCCACATGGCCCTTGGGGAGTGGGAGAGCTCAGTGGGGACTGTCCGGCTGCGTGGCCCCAGTGTTCTTTGGAAGGAAAATACTCCTCAGCCCACAGCAGCTTTGGTTTGTAATCCACACACCGTTCACTGAAAGTATTTTGCAAACATGTGAAAGTAAGTTTATACTCATGGAATAAACAAACAAAAA
The DNA here is from genome assembly GCA_013390105.1 of Tichodroma muraria. Taxonomy (NCBI): domain Eukaryota; kingdom Metazoa; phylum Chordata; class Aves; order Passeriformes; family Sittidae; genus Tichodroma; species Tichodroma muraria. The sequence goes on from WAAG01006090.1 coordinate 71,113, forward strand.
CTGAAATTTGTTTCAGAGGCTGCTGAGACAGCTGTACCGGGGGCACAGCTCTTTGAGATGTCACATTTTTTTCCTTCTTGTTGGCATTTGAGTGAAGAAAGGATTTAAAATACAGAACATTTTAAGGGTATGAATAATCATATTCACTATCTGATTTACATTGACTTAAGTAAAGACTAAGAGCTTAGAAAAGTCATTTGTCATTTGAGGGTGTTTTACCCTGTTTTTGTAGAAGGATTTTTGATTGGAAAACAAGTGCAAAGCAGAGAACATGTAAGAAGCAGACACAGCCACTGAACAAATGTTTTGCAAATCCTTTAAAACTTTCCACTCCTATTGATGTAAACCCCGTGATCAGATTGCACCAAGCTGACGTAGATCAGTGCTCTCCATGTCTGTCGAGAGCCCAGGAGACAGTGCAGAGAAACAGCAGTTCTGGTGCCAAGACAAGGGAGGATAAATAAATTTATGGGATGGCCTGTGGAAACCCGTGTTCCCCCTGCCCTGCTCTGGGAATGCCAATGGGGCTGTTTACATGGAGTGACTACTGGAGGATCAGACTGGGGAATGGAATAAAATAAAAGGGGCAGAAAATGATGCAGCTCCCTGGCTCTGCCAAGACCCTGCCTAAGCCTTAGATTATGGGATTTTTCCTGTGCTGCTGGTGCCTTGCAGGTCTCACCTCTGAGCCAAAAAGGATTTTATTTGAGCCTCAGGTCCCTTCGTCCACTTTGTGAGGCTTTGTGACTCACTGAGTAGAGCACTGGCCCAGCGTGAGGAAATTGACATCTCAGGCTGGGCAAAACCCTATTTTGTTTTTTTTTGAAACAAGTCTGACTGCAGATGTGACACTTGTCACCAGATTTACTCTGTGCTCGGGCGTAGAGGTGAGCCCTGGCCTCTGTCCTCCCGAAGCAGCCCCTTTCATCTCTAGATGTGCCTTTGCTCTGACGTGCAGGACACCTGTTATGCAGAAATTGAAGATGAAGTTCTATCTCAATTAATAAGAAATTTTGCAGTTTGTTTTATAGAGTAATAACTAACTGAGCTCCACTTGATTTGGATGCCTGGTATTGCTTTGGTACTTCCTGTGCCAGTGTCTCATTGCTGTTAGTACAAGGAAAAAACATTTTCTTCTGTCTCCAGATTAATCTGTTGCCATAATGGCACAGGGGAGCAGCTGTCTTGCACAGACACAAAAAATGGAGCATTTATGGAAAATTAGCTGATTTATTGGGACCTTGGCACAGGAGAGTGCACAGGTTGGGTGGGGAGTCCCTGCTGAGCCCTGTGAGCCTGCCCCAGGTGTCCTTTGCCATGGAAAAGGGCCTCTGGCCCGGCTCAGGGGGTCTGTGTGAGGGCCTCGTGGGCCATGACAGGGTGGCTGTGTCCCACAGCGATATCACCAGCGCTGTACCACTGACTTCAACTCTGCTCTGGGGCCCCTCTGGCTGCTCTGGCCCTGCCAGCAGCTCCTCGAGGGGGGATGGTGAGGAAAAGTATGGTTGGCACAGAAAGTGGCTCTGCAGGTTGTTTCCACAGAGGTGCTGGGTTTGAGTTCCTGTCTGAGGCACATCAGGAGACAGCAGTGAGCCTTGCATTCTCAAAATGATTCCCTGAGCTTGTGTGGGAGTTTGTAAGGCCCTGCTCTCTCTCTCTCGCCATCTGGGAAGCTGATTGCTGAGGCTGCAGAGGGCCTGGTCCCGGGCAGGGATTGAGGGCGTTCCTGAAACAAGCCCTGTGCCAAGCTGCCAGGCCGCAAACTCAGCGTAGGTGAAAGGAAATCAGTGCACAGGCTGAGCTCTGCAGGGCAAAGCTGTCCCTGCCCATGCAGATGGGCTGGAAGGCAGGAACGCTCTGTGGTGTCTACTGGCAGGGTCCTGAGCGGACGGTGTCCGCCGAAAGTCGCCTCTAGGTCAGGCAGAGATTCCCTTCTCACAGGCAGAGCAGCGCTCCTGCTCTTCCTCTATCGTGCGTGAGGAAAGGCAGGGAGCAGAGCCCCGGGCTGGGGGAAGGCTGCCCTTTCTCAGCAGGCCAGCAGCGCACCCGTGCTTCGGGTCCCGAACCGCGGGGGCCCTTTGCCGCTGGGCTCGGCACTGGGGGCCACAGGTAACTCCTGCCGTGGCACCCCGAAGCGCACAATGCAACGGCGGCAGCGGCACAATGGGCTCCAAACCTGCTGCTCGCCTGGATCACCTCCTTCCCCAGCTACAGGGGAAAATCTCTGCTCAGTTTCAAGGCACTGAGCGCTGATCAAATGATACCAACCCACTTCAGAGGATTTGTTTGATCCTTTTCTAAGTGGCTTAGTCTCTTTTACACTGAATATACAAAATCTTTTCTTATATCCAATTAAGATTTCTCCTAGGTCTAGGTGATACTTCACTCCCCGTTCAAAGGCTCCTCTCCCTGCTGCAGGAGAGCTCAAGCTGGTGCTTGGAGGTGTGGGGAGGGGGCAATTTCCTTGCTTGTTTTTCTGGTCAATTTGTCAATTAAACAGTGTTTCACACAGCCACAGCCACAGAATAATTGGCTACGCTGCACTCCCCTGGGTAAGTACCTGGGAAGCAGTGTGGGAAAGATGCCTCGTGTACTGGAGTGATGCTGCTTGTGACTTGTGAGCCACAGTGGGGGCATGCTGGGACTTGTGGCATGTTTCTGCCAGCTGCCAGGGCCAAGCTGGGTTTGAGAAGGGTGTGGAATTGCCCCGGCAGGCCTTTCATGCGATCCTGTCCCCTTGCTTCTACAGAGGGGTGATGCTGCTGCACTGCCCTCGTGCAGCTGTCATGTCCATGTGCTAGTCCCACATCCTTGTTGGCTGTGCATCACCACTTGATCAGGGAATTGCACACTAAAGGGACACTTTTTAGAGATATTTATTTTCTGGGAGGAGTGTCCTGATGTCTGAGTGACACAAAACCTTCTGAGCTTCTCTTTCCTCCTGCGGCCCCGACACTGAGGGAGCAGCAAGCTGAGCTGTCTCCGCATCTCCAGTTGTTTCTGCTAGTGTGGCCAGTCAATTATATTTTAGCTATGTCTTCAAAGGCATTTTGTTTGCACAGGTGTCACTGAAGATTATGTTTAGCATATGAAGTCTATTATTTGGAGCTCATGCTTCCCCTATTCCCAGGAAGAGACTTGGCTCAGTTGTCAGAGCCTTGGAGAGGTTTGTAGAGCTGGCAGCCAGAAATACAAACAGCTTCTAACAGCTCTTTTAATCCAGCAGAAATAAAGTCTAGAAAAGCCAGTCAGTGAGAGCTAAAACCTGACAAACTCAGGCAGGATAGCACACATAAGACTGGATGGATGGCTGGGATGTTATTTCTGTGGGGTTCAGAGCCATTGGAACTCAAATTTGAGGATATGGTTTGGTGATGAACATGGTAGTGGTGCTAAGTTGACCGTTGGACTTGGTGATCTTGGGGGCTTTTTTCCAAAATTAATGATTCTGGGACCCGATGAAATGTCAGTAGTGGAATCTGTACTTTACTTTTCACCGCTCCCCTCTTTCCTTGGGTTTAGTGATTAATAACATTTGTATCGACAGTTTCTTTGAATGATGGCTGAAATGTGCATCAGGACAAACTGTGCAGTCATCACTCACCCATGGGTGGTAATATTCCTTGTGGGAAAAATTATGTGGGAAATCCTAACTCTAGGGCTTTAGGTGAGCCCTGCCCTGCTAGCGGAGCAGAACTCGTGGGATGCGTGGCTGGGGTGCCCGTGACAAAAGGCTCTCGGTGTAATAAGGCACCACCATTTCTCCCCTCTGCACAGCAGCTTGTCCGGGAGATGCAGCTCTCCCGCTGCTGATTCCAGCAGTGGGACTGGTTCTGTTTGGGAGCAGCTGGCGCATGGCTGGGTTGGTGTCCCTGTGGAGCAGCACTGAGCTGGAGGCTCCAGCAGCCTCTCCCAGCCCTGGCACCGGTGTTTCCTCCTGCCTCGGTGGGACAGCCCTGCAGGCTGGCTATGCAGACCCGTGGCTGCAGTGCCCCTGCTCCAGAGCCCCTCTGATGCCAGCGTGCAGTGCTGACGTGGCCCTTGGGCTCTGATATTTCTTGCAGTTGTCAGTGTTTTGTTACATGCAAAAGCTGTAGAGATCACTGGCATCCTCACTGCGTTCTGACAGGTGATGACTCCTCATTCCATGGTGGAAGTGAAGCCAGCAGAGCCTCGTGCAGGGCTGGGCTGGTGGCTGGAACCACAGCCAGGTGGAAAACACCACGCATGCTTGTGCTGAGGGGCTTCAGGTCCTCTGGGTGTTGTGAGGTGCAAGCAGGGATCTTCCTCTGCCTTCCAGTGTTACGGCAGGAGAGAGACAACCAGATTTGTGAAATAAAGACCCTTTTTCAAATCACAGAGTCACAGAAGGGTTTGGGTTGGAAGGGACCTTACAGCTCATCCTCTTCCACCCCCTGCCCTGGGCAGGAACACCTTCCACTATCCCAGGGTGCTCCAAATTCCATCCAACCTGGCCTTGGACACTTCCAGAGATGGGGCTGCCACATCTGCTCTGGATATCCTGTGCCAGGGCCTCCCCACCCTTCCAGGGAAGAATTTCTTCCCAATATCCCATCTAAATCTCCTCTCTTTCAGCTTAGAGTTATTTCCCGTTGTCCTGTTGCTTGCCCTTGCAAAGCATTCCTCTACATGCTTCCTGGAGGGGTTTTCCTTTCACAGCTTTTGGGCCAATCCTGCAGCCCCAGCAGTGCTGATGGGACTGTTCCAATTTTAAGTGCATTTTGTGAAGTTGAATTCACGTTTTTCAAGGCCGCTGGTGGTGCAGCTACTCTAGGGTATTACCTTCTCAGCTGTGCAGAGGTTAAGTGTACATTAACAACCACTTTCCTTGGGCACTATCTCCAGACTCACCTCTGGAGGAGTTTTTAAAAGAACTGGCTTTTCTGCAATGTGACCTTTTCAGCTGTGAAATTACTGAAGCAGCAGAGCTCTCATCACACTTGCTTCTAAGATTGATTCTTTTTGCTTGTGAAATAACCCAAGTAACTCTTCGCTTTCTGTCTTAAATCATTGCAAGGAGCTTCCTGGTTCCCTGGGGGTTGTGAGCTGTCAGTCTGATGGATCTACACGTGCAATCAATATCTGACCCTGGACCTGCACATCCCCTTTGCGTGGCAGCTGTCGCTCTGGGGTGCCGCAGCAGCGGCGGCAGCCAGAGCTCGCCGGTGCCAAGGGCAGCTGAGTCCTCAGAGCTCATGTTTATTGCCCCTGGTTTATTTGTGGGAGCTCACGAGGCAGTTGTGTTTTGTAGGGTTTTTTTTTCCCTACAGGAAATCCATCGTGAAATGGCAGAACCTCACTGCTGTGGAATTGAAATCTACTTTACCTTAGGCTCGCTTTTGGGCTGTTCATTTTGTACCTCTGAGAAGTTTCCATCTGACACAACAGCAGCACTGCTCAGAGAGGCAGTGGTGATGCTCTTAATGTGCTTTATCATGTCTTTTTTAATTTTTGTTTGGAGTTGTTTTTTTTTTCTTTTTTCTATGAAATGAGGCACTGATCCACAAAACTTTTGGGACACCTGATCTTGTGGAATGTCGACCCTCAGCCAGGTCTGTGCCCTCAGTGGCCACAGAATCAGGAGTGAATCTCAGCTCACCTACATCATCTTTCTCTCCCCAGGTACCATTAGCTACTCTCACTCCTCCACCTTCCTGTGCAGCCTGGGCCCTGCTGAGATCTCTAGCGAGCAAGTTTCCCTGGCTGCCATGGATTTTCTGCCTTTACCCCTACCCTGAAAGTGGCTCTTAGTCTGAGTCCAGCCAGCTGCAATCCTAGATTTGTCATCTCAGAGCTCTGCAGTGCAGCCCTGCTCCTCCCCAGCTGCTGCCTGAGCCTGCTGTCCCTCCCTCCCAAGGGCTCTGACCACAGCCCTGTGCCTTGTGTGGATTTTACCTGGGCATTTCACCATTTACAGAGCCTCAGAAGCTCTGTGTGAGCTTGTGTGACACGTGAGTGTGCAAGAAATGTCTTTATTAGGCAAGAAAGTGAAGAGAGAGCTGTTGCTGTGGCAGGTAGGGTCGGGACGTGGCAGGGCAGGGCAGGGGTGGGTGGGTGCTGAGGATCCTGTCCCTGCAGGTGACCACAGCTGGGAGGGGAGCAGATGGGCAGGGCTCTGCTCCCCCATGTTGGAGTGGGGTGCTTTCATAGAATCATGGCTTGGTTTGGAAAGGACCTTACACCCCCTTGTGTTCCACCCCCTCCCACTGTCCCAGGCTGCTCCAGCCCCAGTGTCCAGCCTGGCCTTGGGCACTGCCAGGGACCCAGGGGCAGGCACAGCTCGGGGCACCTGTGCCAGGGCCTGCCCACCCTCCCAGGGAACAATTCCTCCCCAAAATCCCATGCATCCCTGCCCTCTGTGTCCCTTGACAAGGTGCCCTTTGCTCCTTGTCCCTTTGGCGCAGGGCTGGGATCTGTTCTTCCCCATTATCTTTTTGCTGCAGCTCTGGAGGTAATTAACACTTCTTCGGAGCACAGAGGCTTCTCAAAGTGTTCACCATCTGGTCTCACTTACCACATTAATCATAGTCCAAGGAACAAACCAGTTTTGAGTTGAGGTTTCCCGAGTAACTGGATTTCTCTGTTTTAGATGCTGTTATTGATAAGTCTGAAGTTTTGCAAGATACCTTATGTTCCTGTCATTTTTTCAATGGAAGAAAGCAAATAAAGATAGTTCAAAACCCTCAAAGCTGAAAACAAAACTTGGGCTCTTCTGATTTTGCAGCAAAGCTTGGGAACACAGGATGCTGCATTTCTGACAGTATTACAATTTAAACTTTCATGACCCAAACTGAAAACATACCTCTGGCAATATTTTAATATTGATAGGCAAAATTGTGATTCATCAACATCAAACTGTTTAATTCATTAGCCAACAACTTCTAGGCAGTGTGGGAATACATTTAAAAGAGAATGAGACCACGTATTAATTATGTAGTCACTGCACAAATTGATAATTATATGTCACAAAGAGCTCCCTATGTATTAACACTTTAGAACCTGCTTCCTGCCCTGAATTGTAAGTTCTTTTGAGGTACGTGGATATGATGCATTTTTAAATCAACTTCTCTCAGAAATGGTAGGCAGAACCAAACATGAAAGACTGATGTAACTAACCCATGGTTTTGGTGGAGGTGAGGTTTTGAAATTCTCTGATCCCCATATGTGTGTGATTCTCATGCAGAATTGTTGATAAGAATTGTCATGAACAATTTTGTGCCATAAAATGATTTTATTGCCTTGTGTAATTTTGTCTTGACCACATGGACATGTTAATCCTTGTGTCCATCCTCAGGGCAATGCTGCCTTCTGAAAGTCAGATGGGGGAACAGTAGCAGCTATGGGATGTGAAGAGAGTGTGGGAGGCAGCGCGTGGGGGGGGCTGGGATATCCTGGCTGGGAAATGCACCACTGTGCCCCAAGGCTGGGGCTCACGTGCAGGTGTTGCTGCAGCTGCCTCCCTTTGAACAGGAACAAACACCCTTGGTTTGTGAACATCTTGGGCTTTTCAGGGCCTGTTCAGGAGCTGGGCTGCCCAGGCTCTGCTGCTCCCAGTGACATGTGGGCTGGGGCTTGTCCAGTGCTGGGGCTCGTCCAGTGCTTCTCTGCACGTTGCAAAGGGAAGCCTTCAGCAGTCACAAGAGAGCAGAGAGGTTTCTGCAGAGCCTGCCACAGCTGGGTACTACACAGCATGGGGGAATGGTTGGGTTGGGAGGGACCTTAAAGCTCTTCTCGTTCTACCCCTCTGCCACGGGCAGGGGCCCCTTCCACTAGACCAGGTTTCTTCGACCTGGCCTTGGGCACTGCCAGGGATTCAGGGGCAGCCACAGCTTCTCTGGGCACCCTGTTCCAGGGCCTCGCCGTCCTCACAGGGAAGGATTTCTTTCTAATAGCCCATCTAACTCTGCCCTCCTGTCAGCCTCATCCTGCCTGGCTCCCCTCCCTGCCCATGGGTGGACGCTGGCTGTAGAACAACCACGCTGTGCTTCCCTTGCTCTGGGCAGGCCAGAGCAGCCCCGTGGGCACACAGGCCGTGGCAGGGAATGGGAACCCCCCACGTTTTTCATCAGGCCCACTTGCTTCCAACTCCCAGTGCTCAGATGAGGGGAATACCCTGCAGCCGGAGTGGGCGGATGGGATTATCCAGAGAGAAACCCACAGACCTGCTCATTGTGACCCTGAAGCAGGGACCTGTTTTCCTAGGAAGGAGCCATGTATGGCAAAACATCTTGGAACGGTGGGGAAATGCTGTCTGTCCCCAAGACAGAAGCTGTAGATTTGCCTTTGCCATATTGCTGATGTTCAATGTTTAATTGCTCTGCAATGTGGCAAAGCATGAAAAAATCTAAATTTGTCCTGGAGCTATGAAAGCTGCTGGAAGTTCTCAAACCTGGTGCTTGAGCTGGAAGCCAGAAGGAGCCATGTGAGAGCCTAAGCTAAGGCAGCTGCTCTTAGGGTACAGGACACAGAACTGGGCTGGAGGACTCCAGCAGTGCAGGAGCTCTGGGAGCAGAACCCTTCTTTGGCTGGAGGGACGCAGCAGGGCCAGAGCCCTCAGCCTGACCAAGAGCTCTGGAGAGAGGACCGAGCCCCAAATGGACAACGGGTCCCTCACCTCCCACCATCATCCCCTCAGAGCCACCGAGGGTGGCTGCCAGCCTGAGAGAAACTTCAGCTCCGTCATTTTAAGATCGAAGAGCTCCAGTTCCACCCTGCCTTGCCTGTGACATATTGGTTTAGGTGAGATTTCGGTTGGAGCCAAATGTTATACACATTTGGCTGGAGCAATTTTTTCAAGAATGTTTTCCTAAATTAGGGTTGATGGTGATAATTCTCCTACTTCTTGGCTCTTACCTACTACTGGCTGAGATTTCATCTGCTAAGAATCATGTTTCTAAAATCTCACAATCTGCTTTTGCAGCTACTTCACATGGTATGTGAAAACACTTTTTAACAACACTGCAGTCAGAAGCTTTGCTATTTCCATGGTGTAATTGATTTTGCATGTTAAATAATGGTGTTTCTTCTTGGAAAAGAGGTGCAATTTTATTAAACAGGTTCTTTCTTTCTTCATATAATCTTTTCAGTGATTTTTATGTTTTTGAATCTACAGTACAAGGACTAGAAGAGATCTTTTTTCCCCCCAAAGAGTCAAGGATGTGGGCAGGGATGTCATGAGGGTGCCTCCAGCTCCTAGAATATTCTGCTTCCATTTGTTGTTTTCTAGGCTGCTGTGTGGTTTCTACAAATTCTTTTTGTAAACTCATTCTTCAAATGTTTCCAGTAAAGTGGTGAAAACATTTGTGAATGCCAGAAAATCTAATAATTTGCTTTTAAATAAAAGAAGACTCCTTATTTCTTTCACCAGGATGGAAATTAAGGAAAATTTTCTTCATGGAGAGGGTTTCCAGGCATTTGAAGGTGCTGCCCGGGGAGGTTTGGAGTTCCTATGCCTGGAGGTGCCCGAGGAAGGCCAGGGTGTGGCACTCAGTGCTCTGGGCTGGGGACAAGGTGGGAATCAGGCACAGGTTGGACTTGATGGTCTTGAAGGGCTTTTCCAAAAGAATGATTCTGTGATCAAAGATTTTGATTTGTAAAGTTTTAATCACAGAAGTAACCCTGTGCAGATATGTTGGTAAAATCCAGCTGGCTCTGACAGGAATGTCTGTTGTGACTGTGAGGCGGTGAGAGCCACAGCCTGTATTTTTTCTCTTCCTTTACCTATTAAGATACACAGACTTATTTTTAATAGATTTCAGAGCATTGCTGTCAGTGTATGTCTTACTAGGGACTAACGCTCGGGGTGGGTTTTAGTCTGTTGTGCAAAGCTCACCCAGAGCACCTTTCCAGTGGTTAATTCTTCATCACCCCACTCTGTTCTGTTACTCACCGTGGGGGTTCCTCAGGCAGGTGCTCGGTCCCTGCTGCCAGTGGGACTGACAAAGCCAGCCCTGCCTGCCCAGTGACAGCTGCAGGTTCAGGCTCTGACCACAGCCCCGAGGTGTCCTGTGCTGCTGGAGCCCTGGGCAGTGGGGCTAGCAGGGGGCTCCAAGGAAGGGCAGGGGCTGACTTTTCCACCTCTGTGTGCTGAGGGAGAGTTGGTGGAGGTGAGGGCGATGTGTCCTGTCCCTGCAGGGTTGGTCCTTATGCCACACCAGGGCAGCATCATCCACCCCACGCGTGCCGGGCTCTTTGGGGGGCCGTGCTTTGTGGATCCCTGCCAGGGACAGGTGCTGCCCTCCATGTGTCAGCAAAGCAGGGGAGAGCAGGGCTCGGCTCGGTGCTGCACTGGTCCCTGAAGAGCTGCTGGAAAGGCGAGTCGCTGCCAGCTCTGGGTGAGAAGGGGAGCCAGGTGCCCATCAGGGATGAAGGGGCAATGGCTGAACGTGTGTCTGCCCTGGAGGTGTGTGAGCTCAGTAGCATCACCAGCCTGTAACTGGAGGAGCACCTGGGGAGCCTTTGCAGAGCAAGGATCGCTGCTGCTGTGCTGGTGGGGAGAGAAGAGCGGGGACTGCGCTGTAGCAGCACCTCCTGGGCTGCTGCAGCCTCGGCCTCCAGGGCCCTGGGGCACTTGGCAGGGACATGGGACACCGGCAAAGGCCCTGTGCCCTGCTGTGCCAGAAGCAGCACAGAGTAAGGGCACTTACCTTCCTTATCCAAGTTCATGGGAAGGGGTGGACACTTTTGAGTAACCTGAATATATGCAAGGAAAAGTTCTTCTTTTTTGTTATTGTGGAATTGTTTCTGATGGTGGGGCAAATTATTATGACCCTAACCTGAAATTCCTTGGCAAATGGGCTCAGCACTGCCCAGGGAACAGCTGTGAATGCCAATACAGCATTTCTGGTCAGGTATGAGGGTTCTCTTTACCAGTGAGGGCAGTTCATGGGTTCACCAGATCAGGGGATAGAGTCTGTCTGCATTAGACCCCAGAAACACAAGTTCCAAAAGGCATCTGGATGCTCAGAAAATATATTTTTATCACACCAGGGAGAATCATGAGGGTGGCCCAAAGAAATGGAGTGAAGGCAGAGGAAGAGCCCTGTGACCAACACCTCTGTCTCCTGCCCCCAGGCTGGTGGGCACAGCCTGGAGAGGCTTTTGCTGTGACAACCCAGGCAGAGCAATTGTAATATATTTTGCTTGGAAAGGATAAAACCAAATCAGCTCATCTGTAACTTGCTGGCAGCAGGGAGGAGACTGCCTGGTACTCAGCTTGTGATTCTCCAGACTATGTGTAGATGTTTTGTGTAATTTTAGATATCCTAGCAATTGGCAGTGATTCATACCAGCTCTGCTGCTGCCTTCCTCCCCATCAAAACAGCTCCCCTGCAGCCGTCATTTCTACCCCCTGGCATTACATCAGCACATCCTCATCACGAGCTCGTGGGACACAGCTCTGTCCATGGGTTGAACTCACTGAAACTTCACATTGCTGGGGTAAGGGAAGAGGAGAAGAGGAAAGACTCAGAATCTGAGGAGAAGGATTCCACATGCTCCTGCACACCTGTAAGGTCAAAAGCAGATAGGTCTTTATCCACTCAGCATCCTCTGCAGGAGGACAGAGGGAAAAACTGGATGGTGCTGGCAACGGTTTTGTGAGCTTGGAGGAAAGGCTGAGCTGGCTCCGGGCTGGCCACGGCTCAGGAGATGGAGCTGAGGAATGAGACACAAGAGAGTGGGCAGAGCTTATAAAATGGAGAAAAATATCTGGTGTTCTGACACAGAGTAGGGAAGAGGCTGAGGTCACACGTCTGTGTTATAGGGTGCAATTGAGCATCCCTAACCTTAGGTCACAGCTGGACTGGTTTCTCCAGTGCTCCCATGCAGACTGTGTGATTTGTTATTTTCCTGCATTTTTCCTTTCCTTTGGTTGGTTTTTCGCAGCTGTTTGTGGGGGCAGAGGTCCCCTGGGGCAGGCAGAATGCAGCCCTGGGGCAGCGAGGGCGTCCCCATCCCCCAGCTCTGCTGTGGGTGGACAGGGGACTCACCAGGGCCTGGCCCGGAGGCTCCTTCAGTGTCCATGGGTGCTGCAGGGACTGGGGGAGCAGGGGGCACTCGGGGTGTCCAGAGTGGGGCTGCCCCTCACTCCACACCAGCCCCACACCGCTGGTCAGGGCTGGGCTCGCGCCTGCTTTGCCTCGTGCCACACTGCAGGATCTGGGGTGATTTCCCGGGAAATCAGCTGCAGGATCTGGGGTGATTCCCCAGGAAATCAGCTGCAGGATCTGGGGTGATCCTCTGGGATATCACGTTGTGACAAGAGTATCCAGTCGGCTCAGGGGGGCTGGGATCTGCAGCTATTACTGCTGTGGTGGCTGAGCCTGCTTCTCCCAGTTGGTAATACACAAATTGTTCAAGTAAAGTAGCATCTCGGTTCAGAATCTTTTGGTATAAAATCGTAATAATTGAAGCAATGCATTGTTTAACTCCTACAAATGCACACAAAAGCGAGAATGCAGCATGTGGGGTGCTGGAAGGAGGCAGACTCTGCTTTGACGGGTGAGAGCAGAAGACACCTGCTATGGAGGCCATAAAATAAAGTAACACATGGGATAAGGCCCAGCTCTGCAGGGGTGCCCTGATGAGGGGGAACAGCATCCTCTCAATCCATTTCCTCTCCTGTGGGAGATCTAAAGTTCTATGTTTAAACCATGTCTTATTCCAGCTGTCATTTGCATAAAACCTAACCACTAGTCTCTATTTTTAGTGATGTTGGGATGCTCATCTTGGAAGGGAGGTGGAAGCAGTCTGACAGCTCCGGCTGAGCAGGGATCCCATCGCAGATGAGGTGTTTGGGTTTCCCACACACAGCCAAACCTTCACCTTCCTCCAGAGAACATGTCTCTCCACTCATCTTCTGCAGGGAGAAGGAATTGAGCTTGTTCAGAGTTGTGTGAGGCTTCATTCTACATCTCGGGGTGACAACACTGGATTTCTCTTGACTTTAAAGTTGTCTGCCCAGGTTTACAGCGCAGGAGAGAGATGTGGTTTCAGAATGTTGTTTGTTTCAAATGAAGACAAGTTGCTGAGGGTGAGCCAGCAGCAGAATTTATCTGCAGGTGATTGAATGCAGTTCTGACAGGAGGCTTTTGGGTTTAGGGCAAGACGATTTTGGTGTGCAGGTGCTTTTCCATGGATATATTCTGCTCGTGTTCTGTTTGGATGAATGAGAGGCAGGACATCAAGAACCAAACAGGGGCATGTGCTGTCATGTCCTTCCAAACTGTGTGAGTCAGAACACCCCAGGTGGCAGAGAGGCACGGTAGTACATGGCAGGTTAAACATTCCAAACTAAGGCTTCAATTATTTTGCTTCTGTTTTGGAAAGCGACAAATAAGTCCCAGGGACACATTGAAAACCTACTCTGAGCCAAGAAAATGTTTACAAATCCCAGTGCAACAACCAAATCGATAAATCCATATATCCTGCTCTGGCTTATCTGAGTCAAAAGAGCCACAAATAGTTGTTGGTAGGTGGAGGTGTTTGTGGAGAAGATGGGATTTTTTTGTTTATTTGTTTTCTTATTTTTTCTCTCAGGATTTTATTTCACTACACGGGGAAGCTATTTATTTAAGAAGAAATGAAAACCCCACAAAATGTATTTTGGCAAGAGCAGGTTGCTACAGAATTGCTTTTGGGAGCACTGAAGTGTTGGTATAACCTGGAAAACAGAACCCAGGACTTGTGAATTGCAGGGCAGGTGGGATTGCATTGCAGATAGTGGCAGAGAGGTCTGGGGGACTTTTGGGGATATTGCCATGGCTGCTCTGCACTATGGTAAAAGGGCAGTATGGGTGTTTCTGGGGGGCTGCAGAGCACGGCTCAAGGCACTGGGAGAGGGACGAGTGCAGCTGAGGCTGCTGAGACGCAGGAATAGGTTTGAGCACTTGCAGGTCTCCTCCCTGCCCTCTGCAGACACTCAGCGCCAGGAGGGGTTCAGAGCTCCATGTGAATCCTTTCTCCCTTTGCCAGGTGTTTCAGCCCAAACTGGGAACCAGATCCTCCCAAGAATTTGATTTCTTGTTTGCTGGGCTGACTGATGGCCCGACTAGGGTTGGTGGGTCAGGAGAGGCCAAACAGGAGCTGCAGCAGCTGTGCAAGCCCTGAAGTGCTGCTGGCTGCCCAGTCAGCTGGATGTGCAGTGCTGGGCACTGCTGCAGCTCCCTGAGCAGCAGGGAGTGTCCCCGTGCTCGGCCTCTGCACGTCTGCTACCCCAGAAAGGCTGCTCCAGCCAGTGTTTTTGTGCCAAATGCCACCATCCCCACTTGCTGACCACCCCTGGCTGTGCTTCTGCAGCAGCCCAGAGCCTCAAGCACTCCTCAAAGACACAGAGCTGTATCTCACCACGCCTGGCACTGGGGCCATCCCAAACACCTCCTCACTCACTTCTCAGGATTCTTGTGCCCCTTTTACTTGCTGGCACAGAGCCCCACCAGTGTGCCCTGTGCTCACATTCCCTGGCCTCACTTCCCTCAGGACCAGCCATGCCCCTGTGTGAGGTGAGTGGTGGTGCCAGCGCAGGTGGCTCCCCCGTGCCACACCAGCCCAGCTGGCTGCACACTGCTGTGCCCCTGTGCGTGGGTCAGCCCGGCCCCTGCCCAGGGCCCAGGGGGTCTGGCCAGCACGGAGGCTCTCGGTCTCCTGGTTTGGTTCAGCTCCTGTACCAGGAAGTGCACCTCTCTGAGGCAGCCTCTGCACCAGGAAAGGGCCTCTGGAGCCACCAGAGCACCATGAAACCAGAAATGATAACATTTGGATTACAAAGTTGTCTCTCCAGGATATCCAGTGAGCCAACACCAGTGCTATGCTGGAAAGGTAAATGATGAAAACCCGGGCACTTCAGTTTGGAAAAATTACTAATTATAATTTCTAGATTTAATTATCAACAGTAAACTCTTAAATACCCACCGCAGACAAGTGAACCTCTGCGCCTTCCTTGTGTTTGATGTGCTAAGCATAAATATTCAGCTCAGTCTCTCAAGAAAACATGAGGTTTTACACAAGAACAACTCTCCCAGATGAGCAGGATTTATAGCTCTAAAATGGTCTGGTTTCATCATTTGTGAAAGCTTTAACCTTTCAAGCATTTCCAAACCTATTTTAGCATGCAGGGAGTAGTGATGCAGAGACATTAACATTAAAACTTTGTGTGTCTCCAGTGAATATTCTTACAACAGGAGCATAAAATCTTTTTGTTTATTTCCTTTTCTAATATTTCAGTGCTGTTTGCTTCTAAGAAGGAAAAAAAAAAAGAATAATCTTCTAAAATTAACAAATATTGCAAAGCTTTAGATACCAATTAAGATGAGTAATTTAATGTGTAGATATCAGTGTGACAACTCTGTGCCTTGCCTGCCTGCTCACCAGCTCGTGCTGGAAACTTGAGGCAGAGCTGCTGAAGCATTTCACACTGCCGTGAAGGGCTTTCTAATGGATTTTCAGATTTCCTTTCAGTCTTGAGATGGTCCTGTCAATGCCTGGAAAAACCAACCGACCAACCAACTGACCAACCAACCAAGCAACCAACCAACCTAAAGGAAGCAAGAGCAGATGGAATTAATCATGGCATCCTTGGTAACGTGATGTCACATGCAGCAGCACAGATCAGGTGTTTATCTGGGCTTCCATCCTCACAAGCTGCAGATGTCCCAAGTACCGAGCTCCCCCCTCGAGTGCTCCCTGTCTGTGAGTCCTCGGGCTGTGGAGCATCCGCTGCCAGCTCCACCAAAGGAGCGCAGCTCAGGATCGCCTCCTCCGGAGCTGCCACTGCACCCACTGCAAGGGATGCACAGAGCCTGCTTCCAGCTGGACTTGCACATCCCAGGGCAGCCAGCCTGGAGGCTCAGTGCCTGGGAAGGGTAATGCCAGCTGCTCTGGTGCCAGTCCCATGTGGGAAGGAGGCAGGGTAGGAGGAGATACACTAGAGCCAAGGCAATCCCAGGTCTGGTGAAAGAAGGGACTAAAATGGACGGGAAGGCTGACATTTCATTGAAGATCCTTTGGTTTGCACAGTTGGGCTCTACTGTTTGCTTCCCCTGCAGCGAGCTGAAGGTCCACAGGCACGTCACATGTCTGAAAGGTGGGACCTCAAGAAGTGACTCTGGCTCCTGCCTTTAGCTGATGTGGTCTTCATACAGGATTTCTGCATGTGAAACCTTGAAAACAAAACTAGAGAAATATCTCTCTGAATATGTAAATAATTGTAATGCCTGCCTTCAATAGAGAGGCACTTCACAAACTCCTGCCCCTGATCCTGATGTGGCCATCTCAGGCCTTTAGGCTGCCAGAAGCTCTGGGGGCTGAGTACCAGAGCAGAGCACAGGCTTATGCCTGTAATAGCTTGGGCAGCTCTAACTGCATTGTTCTTTTTTAAACCAATCTCTGTTCAGATTTGGGAAGGGAAGCCTGGTATAAAAACTTCTCAGTTTCAGGCATGTGCTGCATTTGGGATTTTTCTGTGTCTGTCACTGTCATGCTGATGGGGCCAGTGGCACCGGCACATACTGGCAGCCATGGGCAGAACACATCCAGCATCATGCAGGTGTGTGTGCTGTCAGCTAAACTCCCCAGCTTCTCAGCAGTGTGGTGCTCCTGGGTCCTCTGGATGGCTGAAATGCCTTTGCAAAGATGAAGGGCAGGTCTTGCTGCTGAGTGCCCAGTCTCAGACAGGTGAGCAGGAGTGAGCTCAGCAGGCACCTGGTCTGGGGAGCCAGGTGAGTTTGGGCTAGTTGTGAGGACAGCCTGGGTTTTCCCACTGGAGTATCTTCAAAAATGCTTCCTAGCTTCCCTTTGCCTAGAGCAGACAGTCCTGGGCATTTCTTACCTGTGCTAAGGGAACGCACGATGATCTCAGAGGCCTTTCCAGCCTGAGCCATTCCATGGTTCTCTGAGCTGGGTCACCTTGTGCTGCAGGAGCAGTATTGAGTGGAGAAGCAGTGTGAGTTTTGCACCATGTAGTGACTGAATTCCTCCTGGCCCTGGAAGCAGAGTGCCAAATGACACTTTGGGCTCCTGATCCCAGCTGGAAAAACTTGTTTTTAAACACTTTGTGGTTGGGCATATGGTCTCATCAGAGATGACAACTCCCCTTTGGAGTGATTGTAGAATCAGTGTCAGGGGGTGAGACAACAGACACAGTGGTATCCCTCTCAATATATTCCAGCCTTGTGGCTAAAGCAGAGAGCTGTTTATTCCTGCTGGCACAGGGAGATTTCTCAGGCACTGGCACTCTGCAGCCATTATCACGCTCTAGAAATATGGCAAATGTGGGTGATGTAGCAGCTGCTTGATGGTTTTGGTGAAGGTTCTGATCTGGGGTTTACCTCAAATATTAGCATAAAGAGAACAGTAGTAGAGTATCCACCTCACTTTAGCAGAGAGTGTTGACCAGGATTGTGCTCTGAAAACACAGCAACAAAAATCTGCAAGAAAATGTCACTGCAGGACAGCTTCCATTACCCTGACTGCTGCTGAAGGTCAGCTGGGGAGAGTCCTGAGAGCAGATCTGAGGAGATATCAGCAGGCCCTCTGCAGGGATGCTCGGCAGCCCCTGACTTGCCCACGGAGCTGGTACGTGCCATGGAGGCTGCCAGCAACACGTGTCCCAGGGTTGGGGCTGGGGTGTGCTGTGATCCAGTGTCTCCATCGGCTGCTTTGAGATATCTTCATGTCCTCACAGCAAAAATCAGCAGGACATTGGGGTCCTGGAGCGATATCAAATATTCAGCACTGTTCTACTGACTCGCTTGACTGGTCCAGGAGAGTGCCAGAGCTGCCCTCCATCAGCAGTGGAGTGGTTACAGTGATTTTTAAGGACAGCTGAAACAAACTGAATGGATAATAAACTCCTCACTGGCGTGATACACTGTGCAAAAGCAGCATGCAACCTCTGCTGCAGTGGAATTCAGGAGGAAGGAAGCGGCTCTAGCAGAGATCCATTGGAACTGCTCAAGATTCTGCACCAGGAGAAATCAATGCTGCACGGCAGGAAAGGCTCAGAGGAAATGGGGCGTAGTGAGTACAGGAAACAACATCTGTGGCACCTGTAACCACTAATCACTGCACAAATTGGGCTAATTCCTCACTTTCCTCACTTTCTGCCGACTGAAATCTTAATCTTTGTGCGCTGAATTGAACAAAAATTCTGTCACTCTGTAACCCTTGCAAAAATAAAGGTTCTTTGAACAGCTGCACCCTGACCACTCTGGGCAACCTGTGCCAGGGCCTCACCCCCCTCACAGGGAAGAATTTCTTCCCACATCCCACCTAGCCCTTCCCTTGAGAGAAGCCAAGAATGTAAGTGAGAAGCCATTCTCCCTTGTCTTGTCACTCCAGGCTCTTGCTCAAATTCCCTCTCCAGCTCTCTTGTAGTGAATTCTTATCATCTGATTTTTCTGACCCATTTGAAGAAACAGTGTGTCCTGCCTCAGCCATGTGCTCTGCTTTGGTTCAGGAGGCTCTGGAGGAAATTTTTTGGCCTGTTTTCAAAGAGATTAACTGAAAAAAAAGGTAAAAAAACCGTGGGGACAAATGGAAAGTTCCTAATTTTTTTGGAAATGAAATGAAATGAACAGAATAGAATAGAATAGAATAGAATAGAATAGAATAGAATAGAATAGAATAGAATAGAATAGAATAGAATAGGAAATAACCACCTGAAAGGTAAGGCTGGTGAATGACTGGCTCAGTAGCAACTTTTCAGAAAATGATCTGGAAGCTGACATGACTTGCAAGATGACTGGAATTCAATGAAATAAGTGTGATAAAGCCAGTGTTTGGGCATCTGTGAAGAGAAAGACAAGATCCAAGTTCCTTTCATAACGCCTAGCCTTATCTGACCAAGTGAAAAGCCACACCTGGGGTCACCTGATCTGGTACTTTCCTATCCCTTGTGTTTCTCATCACTGTAAGAGCTGTGATGATCCTGCTCCACTGGAGATCCTTGGGTTACCTCTGGGAAAGCAAACGGCCATGCACCAGGCGCTGTGGACAGGGGAGGCTTGTGGAAAGGTAAAGGCAATATTATGGCTGTCACCTGCTGCCCACCCAAGGACACGCATCCCTGGTCAGTGACAAGGGAGAGTGTCACTTGTGACCCCCCTGCGCCTGCAGAAGCTGGAGAGCTCCAGGGGTAAGCCCAGCTCTCCAGCTCCTCCCTCAGCAACGCAGGGGTGCAGCAGGGGACCCTGGGCAGTGATGTGCCCAGACCCCTGCCAGCCCTCCCTCGGCTGCACAGGACCCGCCACTCCTGGGGCCAGAGAGGATGCAGGAGAAGGAGGCAGCCACCCCCACGGCTTTTCTGGAAACCGCCTGAGAAGCTGTCTTGAGATCTTAACAGCTTCCCACTGCCAGAGGGCAGGGCTGGATGGGATATTGGGCAGGAATTGTTCCCTGGGAGGGTGGGCAGACCCCTGCACAGGGTGCCCAGAGCAGCTGGGGCTGCCCCTGGACCCCTGGCAGTGCCCAAGGCCAGGCTGGACACTGGGGCTTGGAGCAGCCTGGGACAGTGGGAGGGGTCCCTGCCATGGCAGGGGTTGGAACCAGATGAACTCTAAGATTCCTCCCAGCCCAAACCCCTCTGTGATTGTGTCATCCTGTGATCTTCAGCAGCTTGCTGACCTTTCCCCACACTGATGGCCCCTCTGGTCCTCACTGCTCCTTTTATCTTATGGAGCATTAGAATTATAAAATGCAGCTTATTCTGACCTTCCAAACTGTTGACACCTCCTGAGGTACTTTGTCTGGAGAAAGCTCTGTTTGATTTTCTTTCTAACCCATTTAATGATGAAGGATCCCAAAACAGGTGGTATTCCAAGTGTTTAGATGCAAGAGGCATATGTTTTCCTGTCATAACAGTTTGGCTCGTTACATGGGGATAAAATTAAGGAAGCTGATGTATTGCCTACAAAGGGAGCAACAGCAGTACGGAGTGCTGCAGTCCTGTTTGTCTGTAGCATGTGAGAGCTTGCCTGAATCTCTGAAAGTTCAACTGAGGCCAACAGAAGAATAATAATATTAATTATTTTGTTGTAAAAAAAAACATTGTCTCTGTACTTTTTGTACCTTTTTACTGTTTTATACCCTTAAGCATCTATTTACTAATGCTTTGTGCTTTGCAAGGTTGAAAACATAATGTTCCTTTTCTCTTTGTTTACCTTAGATTTTTCAGTTTGTTACTGCTCATGCTGGTGGGGTTTTTTTTGGGTTTTAGTTTCCTGTTAGTCTGAGGCTCTTCAATATTTTAAATCACGCGTGTCACCTGGATTTACACATATATCACCTAGATTATCACATACGTAATTGATTTTTTTTTCAAAATTCAGCTGTTTCTGCAAGTGGTGATAAATGAGTGACCCATGGCCTACGGTGCAGCTGGACAGCCTGCTCTGGCACACGTGCCTGAGCCCCAGGTGTGCAGCATGCTCTCACAGGTGTGTTGATTTGTGCGAGGGGCTGCAGGAGCAGGTGCATGGAGGGGTGGGGTCCCTGTGGACTCTGGTGTTCTTGCGGGAGGTGGGTGGTGAGGCTGGCTCTCCCTGAGCCCGCGTGGAGCATTGGAGGCAAGAGGTGAGGCAGCTCAGAGCCATGCTGTGACAGAGCTCAGCACACAGCCAGGCCAGGGCACAGCGCCCTGGGGCCTGCGGGTGGCCTCTCTGCCATGGCTGGGTAGCTCACAGACCCCAGGGCGAGAGAAGGGGACACCGAGATGGCAGCAGAGGCTGGCACAGCTCGTGTCCAGCGCTGAGATCAGCAGAGCCCTCAAAGGAGCTGCTGCAGCACAACCTAAAGGAAATACCGGATGGAAGTGGGGTTTTGCTTTCTTTGCCTTGTGAATGCCCTGAGAAGCTGTTTATTAGGAACTGAAAATAGCCAGAGGTGTCTAAGCACTGAGCCTGCTGGCCCTACAGCGTGGGGTGCCTGGGGTTCCCGGGGTACTCCTGGGGCTGTGAGCAGCCGCAGCCCTGTGCCCTGGGTCTGTCGGGGGCCCTGGGTCTGTCGGGGCCCTGTGCCCTGGGTCTGTCAAAGGTCTGTGCCCTGGGTCTGTCGGGGCCCTGTGCCCTGGGTCTGTCAAAGGTCTGTGCCCTGGGTCTGTCAGGTGCCCTGGGTCTGTCAGGGGCCCTGGGTCTGTCAGGGGTCCGTGCCGTGCTCAGCACTGCTGCAGGGCCCGGCGGTGGCTGGCGCTGCTTGTCTTTCACAGAAGGCACAGGCAGTTCCTCCCGTGACTTCTGGGCGGAGAAGGAGGGGCAGGAGGAGAGGGGAAGCAGGTGCTGATCCTACCACAGGCTGTGCCATGGATTTGGAGCCTTGCTGCAAGGTCGGAGTCTGGCTGAAGTCTGAGCACAGAGGAATGGTTTGAAATTTGTTAAGTGCTGTTGATTTTTTTTTTCTTAATGGTAGCTGTTGCTGCCATCAGTAATACACCTTACAGCCCATCTGTAATATACCCTAGAGCTCTCAGAGAGCCCTGTCTGAGGTGCTGCCTCTGCTGCCCGAGGCACACGGCTGGAATGAAAGGCTGTCCAGGTAGGCTACTGGGGACCCAGGTTTGCTGCAAGAGAAGTAATTATATTTTCATTACTCCAGGGCCGTAATAAGAAGAAATTCTGGTTATAGCAATTCTGCAGCTGCCTCACTGAGGCTCCAGTGGCCCAGCTCTGTGAAACAGGATTAATTAACTTTCTGCCAGCAGCAGTGAGCTGGCCAGTCCTGTCAAGGATGCTGTGCTCCATTGGGACACCAAGGGAAAAGTGGTGACACGCTACTGCAGAAACTGCCCTTGGGTGGACTGGATGACCCTTGTGGGTCCCATCCAACTCAGCATATTCTGTGACTTTGTGATTCTGTGAAAATGAACAAAAATTGAAGCAGACACCCACACTTCAAGCAAAATAAACAAACCTGAGAATTGGGCTTCTGCCATACCTGTTGTTTATCAGGTCAGATCTTAATTGAGGTACTTAGACATGATTAACAGGTGTCTTGATTACCATGCCAGAAATAGATCCTGCTCTGCAGAGAGGCTTATGTATCCTGGGAATGGGAGGGAGGGGAGTGGGCATGGAGGAGGGGACTGGGCACAGCACTGCCCTGGTGCCTCCCAGTCGCCTGATGAGTTCCTCGCCCAGAGCTCTGGTGTGGTCAATACTGGCACAAAGCCCTCTCAGGACCCAGTGCTCATCTTCCTATGCTACAGGACAGGAGGCTGATGGGTCATTCTCTGCAGAAAGGGCTTTCCATCAAGTAAGTAAAAGATTCAAGAAGAAAACTTCTGACCACACATTGTAATTTCAGAGGATTGCCTTAACACTGGGAATTGGGAAATCAGTGTCCTGTAGAAAACAATAAGGCCATGCTATTGAGGGTCCTGCCATCCTACACCCACATCAAGGAGCACTGTGAGGATGAGGATATTTCCTGCTGTGGGGGTGAGGGAGGAAGGAAAGGAGATTTTCTGCTCTCGAGGTTTCCCGTGCTGCGCTTGTATTTCTCCTGAGTCTGCTCAGCACTGCTACAAAGCAAAGCGCAGCACCACTTGTTTTCTTCTGGGGGGAGGGATGGGAGGTGTCAGCTTTCCCTTCTTGTAGAACAAAATCCAGAGCTTTCAGCTATACTCTGAAAAAAGCCCACTCAACAGCCAACAGTCTGGGAAGCTGCATCCCCTGGGCAGTGCTTGGCTGGGATACAGGAGACTCCTGTCCAAATCTGGGCTGTGAGCCAAGCTGAGCCCTCAGCATGGCCTTGCCCTGTGGAATATCGGAGCAGGGAATAATTATTTGGGGATGGAATGAAAAAACATCATGAAAACAAAGTACTTTTTCTTGGAAAATACTTTGTTGCCAGGAATCTTCACTTCCCCAAACGTCCCTTCCCAGACCACCAGAAGACCTCCCATATCCAACTTCTAACCCCAGTACTTACTTTGAAAGGAAGGGATTCTGCTTTTCCCAGTGGAACAATCTCCAGTGCCGAACCCTGGTGATGTGTGAAACGGTGAGTGGACGCTCTGGAGAGCAGCCCCTGCCTGCCCTGGATCCATGTGGACGTTGCCAGCCCGAGGAGGCGGGATGGGCACGGTGCCCACTGTGTGCCTGCGGCCGCGTCCAGGCGGGCACATGGGGCAGCTGCTGCCCAGGGAGCAGATGGATCTGCTCGCCCAGGGGAGCAGGAGGGCTCAGGGGTGGGCTGGGCTGCCCGGGACTGTGCCACTCTTGCCCTGCTGTGGCGCGGAGCAGACGGGCCGGGCACCCTCGGGTGGGTGCTGGGCTCCCAGAGACCTCGGCTGACTCGCTGACAGCTTTGCTGCGGAATGCAAAGGAGCAGGGGCTGTGCCAGGAGCTTTGCAGCACAAAGTCAGCTGGGAAAATGCAGGTGTGTGTGAGAGGAGAAGGAGATTTCCTTGGGCTGTTGGCTGCTGATGGCTCCTCCCAAGCTGGGGTCACGAGTCCATGGGCTGCACTGCATCCCTCTTGGCTCCGTAAGATCACGGTTTGTCCAGGCAAACCCTTCGTGGGACAGGAAGAGCCTGAAACACTCTTGATGCTTAACACATCTGCCACTGGCATAAGAAGTAAAGAGCATATTGCAATCTGGACTTATTAATAATAATAATAATTTTAAAACTTAAGTACTTTTTTCCTAGAGACTCGCAACTCTTTGAAACTCTAATCCTGTTTCTTACTTATTCCTCTCTCCTCTGTTTTAAAACAGCAGCTTTTGGTTTGTCACTTAGAGCTGAAGCTCAGGTGCCCCTGTGTGCCTTCAGGGATGGCTGCAGTGGGGCCCCCCCACCGGGCAGGGATGAGTCAGTCCCTGGCCCTTCACCAGCCACCTCCTCAGGCGGCGTGGGCTATTGGAGACCTCACCAATGACAGGAGTTTTTCTGCTGTTCTCAGCAAACAGGTGCTCCCAGGAGCCTTTGGGGTGCAGGCAGAGAGTGAGCAGTCCAAATGAGCTGCTGCTCAGGCTGTGCTGGCCCCTTTGCTCCCTTCCCTCATGTCAAGGCAGATGTGAGATCACCTTGGTTCATCAGAAACCATCCTTATTGATCCACAGTCTCTCCTCCTTGTTTCCCACGGACAGGAACTGGGTTTGGTTCAGGAAGGTGCCAGTGGTTCTTTGTGGTGTGTCCCCCATCCCTGTGTGTAGATGCCTGCAAATGGTCTGTTTTGGGAAGAGTAGTTGTCTCATCTTGACACTCTCTATTGCTCTTCTCAAAGTCAGGATTAAGTCTCCTAATAACCATGCTTTTCCTCATTCTCAATTAAAGCCCAATAATTCGGTTTCTACTTGGCCTGTAACTGCTCATATTCACTGCCTGGGCTTTATCCACAGATTAAGGGATTTACACATTACAGAGCCAGAGGGGACTGGTGATACTTTCCTCCCAACAGAGGCCCCAAGAGGTCCTCCAGCATGCTCCTGGCTAAGTTAGAGAACTGCTGAACAGCAGCAAAACCAATCTCATCCAGATTCCAGATTCCCAGGCCCATGTTAAGTTTGTCAGATCCTGTCCAGCCCTTGGCAGCAGTGCCTCAGCTTCCAGTGGCAGCCGCGCCGAGCCCCTGGGCCCTCCACACCAACAGCTGTGCACTCCCCATCCCTGGAAGTGCTCAAGGCCAGGCTGGATGGGGCTTAGAGAAACCTGTAATAGTGGAAGATGTCCCTGCCCAGGGTAGGGGGTGGAAAGAGATGAGCTTTAAGGTCCCTTCCAATCCAAACCACTCTGGGATACTGTGGTTCTATGAAAATTCCCCTTTCCCTACGTTTTGGCTTTTTTGGCTTGGGAGGTGTCCCCGATACCCCATCTCCCCTTCTCTCTCCCAGCAGCAGTTCTACCAGGATGTGCCTTTGATACTGTTTTGTGCGTCTTCCAGAATTCCTGTTCCTGCAGGGCTTCCCCAGGCTCCTGCACCCCTCTGGGGGGCTGGCCCAGCTGGTGGGTGCTGCTGAAGTTTCCTTGAGCGCCCTGTGAGACTTTTAAAATTGTCCAAAAAGAAGGTAATTACTCTGTCAAACCAGCCCTGACTGTATCTTATTCTTGTAGCTGTCTCTTGATTAACTTCCACAGCACCTGCTCTGTTCCATTTCCTTGATGTTGGGCTGACAGGTCTATAATGATCTGGGCCATCTCGTGTGCTCTGTGTTGCAATACTGCTGCACTTCCCTTCCTCTCACTGTGCCAGACATCCACAGCGGGATTTTGAGTTAGCTCTTACAAAACCCTCTGAACGTTACATTTTATACATCTGTATATCTTCTTCCATGCTACATGCAACATAGCTTGGTTCTCGACAAATGTCATCTAAAATGATTATAGAACCTGATGATAATTTTTGTGAGAGATGTTACTGTGTTTTTGCCAAATCTGACGTGAGTTCTGCAGAGGGAGACCACCTGACACTCGAGGAGCACCATGAGCCATCTCACACCTGATCCATATCTCTGGCTGAGGGACAATGAGATATTTAAAATCTGTCTGGGAAACACAGGCTGGGGAGCTGTTGGGGTTTGTGCTGCTGGGACATTGATGGGTTTGACCTCAGCTGCTTCACCCACTGCACAGTCTTAACATTTGTTTAATGCTACCTTTGTCGATCGAACTCAACCAGATTTGAACTTTGAAGGAGTTAATTGCTTTTCCCCATTCTGTGGTAGCTATCGCTGTGATCTATTAGAAAACTGAACTTAATTAGGCTTGTTCCACGGAGATTAAGCAGGTCTTTTCCACCTGTAGTGTTCACGGCTTAATGAAGTGTGGCTCTGAGCGTCTTTGCCGATGTGCTCCCGCAGCCTCTGGCCCCCAGAGCTGCGCCCAGCTGCGCGGTTTGCAGAGCAGCCTCCCTGCTGGCTGCCGGCCCCGGTGTGCAAGTGACCTTTAGTGCTGGCCGATGTGGAGTTTGGCAGTCCAGCTACGTCCAGGCATCCAGCTCTGTTCCTGCACTCACACCAGGGGCGGTTTCACACTCTAAGTCAGGCTCCTGGCAATTCACTGAAGGAGAGGAGGTTCAGAGTTGAATTACAAACTTACCAAACAGCAAAAACACTTCAGTTGCGTTATCTTTACGTGAATCTTGCTAAGAATTTGCAGAAAATATCTCCAAGAAATAAAATGTTTTGACAAGAATGTCCCTAAGCACTCTTACCTAAAGATAAAAATTAGTATTTATTTCAGTGTTTATATTTGTACAGGTAAATATTGCTCCCAAATCTGTCACTACGGGCTCATCTGACTGAGCAGATGTAGGTGCCGGTTTCTGGTGTGTAAGATTTCCACCTGAGCCTGACAAATTTAGGAAAATCAGGCTGTATTCTTCATTTGAACTCCTGGACTGCCCTACAGAGCTTCAGGAGTTACTCAGAAGAGAGATGGGGGCTGCTCAGGACCGGGTCACTTCTGAATGCAGTGCAGGGAGGTAAGAGGCTCCTGGAATTTCCCAGCTGCTAATTAAATCCCAGAGGATTTAGAGAAAATTGTGGAGAGCAGAAAAGATGAAAGAGAAACCCAAATGAAGCACTTCAACATGTGTTCAAGAAACCCTTTTAAAAGGAGATTTAAATAAAAAAAGTGTCTGTAAACAGCCTTTGTGCTGAAGATTCACAAGGCCAAAGAACACAAACAACTTGATTGCCCATTTTAGCTGTAAAAAGGTCGGTTCTCTCCTGCTTTGAGGGACCGCATGCAGCACAATCTCCTTGGGAAGGAGAAAGTCCTGCAGTGCCAGTGCCTGAACACTCATCACCCGTCTGGGTTTACTTTCCACTGCTCATTCCGAAGGGGGACTGAAAAGGGTGAGTTTTACTCAGATGCCCTTGAAAGCAGCACTGACTTCCAGCCAGCCAGGAGCAAAGCAGTGTTTAAACCAGGAGTGAGTGCCCGGGACGTGGCCGCTGGAAGGTGTGCGGGGGAAAACCCGGGAGCTCTGTGCCAGTTTCTGCCTTGATTGCATCCGAGCCGAGCCGTGCAGCACACCGAGAGCTGCCGCAGAGCCCTGCAGCTTCTGGAGCCTTCTGCTCTCTTAAAAGGAGAGTGTGAGTTCTTCCTCTCTTCTCCACCTCCCTAAAAGCGATCTCAGGACTCCTGTGAATCCGCAGCTAGTGACCAGCTATCCCAGAGTACTGCAAATCCGAAAGAGCAATAGCAGAAACCTCTTACTGCCTATTAATTAATTATTAACCTATTAATGTTGGGCCATTGCAGGAATGATGCATTTGTTTCTCTGAACCCCCTGCAGCACTTCACTCTCCTGAAATCAGCCATCTTCTTCCTCACACTGCTCAAAAATGTTATTTATCGTTCAGGTGTGCCCAACCTGCCTGTTGTGAGACTCTGGCTGGCAGCCCCCTTGGTGGGACCTGCCCTGCCTGTCCCCCTGCCTGTTCTCCTGGCCCTGCCCATAGAATCCCAGGCTGCTTGGGCTGGGAAGGGACCTTAAATCTCATCCAATGCCACCCCTGGATGGGCAGGGACCCCTCACACTGTCCCAGGCTGCTCCAAGCCCCAGTGTCCAGCCTGGCCTTGGGCATTGCCAGGGATCCAGGGGCAGCCCCAGCTGCTCTGGGCACCTGTGCCAGGGCCTGCCCACCCTCCCAGGGAACAATCTCTTCCCAATATCCCATCCAGCCCTGTCCTCTTTCAGCCCTGCCTATTTCCATGGCCCTGCCTGGGATGTCCCTGCCTCCCTCCCTCCATCAGCCCTGAAGTGTCTGGCCGGTGTGAGCTCAGTGCCACTGTCCCCACTGTCCCCACTGCCAGTTTGTCTGCCACCACCAAGCCTACCCTGGGATCCTGCCAGAGGCAAACCCTCCCATTCGGAGAAGCAGTGTGGCAGTGAAGCAATACTCACTGCCTCCAAGTACACACACCTCTCCTTGCAAAGGTAAGAATGATGATTTGTTGTTTAAAGTGCCTTTTTCTTCTGTGTTTCAAAAGCAACTAACAGTGAAAAAGTACCTAGAAGACAGGAGAATAAATTGATATTTAAGACCCTCATATTGAAAACTAAAACTTACTCTATTGCAGATGATATTTTTATTCATCATTATTGGGCTGCTTGTATTTACTACAAACTGTAAACACAGAAGAATAGTTGGAGTCAACACTGGGTAAAACCCCTGCACTCTTGCTTTTACTGAGGCTTCCTCTACACATATTCAGTTCAGGGTTATATGATTTAGTGACAAATTAAAAATAAATTGGGGCATTCCCTCTCATTAATATTTTTACTGAAATGTTCAGTATACTTTTAATTTGCTTGCACAATTATTAGGATGATTTCTGAAATGAATACCAAACACGTAGGCAGTGACAAAGAGTTGAGCATACTGAAGCACTTTGAATGGAAGTCTCTGGGGAGATCTGAGAGTCCCTTCCACTGCCTAAAG